>CAKALG010016062.1:0-11595 GCA_916700815.1 Helicolenus hilgendorfi
AGTCCCGCATGAGCGAGGCGGAGTCAGTCCAATTGAATTTGCTCGGCTGTCAAGTGTGCGAGACGGAATATTGACATCATCTTCTTATACTGCTCCGAATAACCCCCTGGATAGATCACAGAGAAATAGGAAAAAAATAAATAAAAATAAAAATAAGGAATAAAAAAAGGAGAAGTTCATGCGATGCTTTTTGAGCTTTTGGCTCATATGTCAGTCCTCTAAAATAAATAAAGATCAGTTATTTGCTCTCTAAATACTGTCCTATTGCAGCTGTCCTTGAGCAAGGCACTTCAGCAAAAGCCAGCTGCTCCATTTCATCACCCAGCAGGAGGCTGCACTGGAGCTCCCAGGTGTGTGTGTGTGTGTTTGAAAGTGCAAACAGACTTCCCACAGAGGTTTAAAAAAGCTTTCCTTGTGCGTAAAAACGACCTCCATTGTGCCATTATATGTGGCTACTTTTTATACATATATATATATATACTTTTTTATGAATTGACCATCCCATTATAGAGCAGATCTGTGCGCACAACCTGAGCCAAACAATGCCAGGACAAAGTGCTCTGTACGCTACTGCCACCACGCGGCAGGAAGTGGTAGGAAAACATCCATTTGGACAAGCTGTGATTGATTGTTGACACATTCAAAACCAAAATGCCTTTTCAAAAGCTACTTGATGACAAGCAAATCTCCCCGAATGGCTGTTTTGGGATGTTTCTACTGCAGAGGATAAAGCATTAACTGGGTCACAGATTTCCGTCCTGTTTGGATCTATTTGTTCCGCACTGGCCTCGGTTCACCCTGGCTGTGGGGTTGTGTGGTTAAAAGTGGAAACCATTAGACAGACAAATAGCATATATATATAGGAAATAACCTGTTATGTGAATGCTTTCCTATCACCACACAGAGAGGATACAAAGGGAGAGTTTGGGGCACACGCTGAGAACAGAGGAGGGTACATACGGGCTGTGATATCAGCTTTGTTGTCCTTGGCTGAAAAATGCAAGGTATGAGCTGTCCGCCTTAAAAAGACACCCCCCTACGTGTGTCATTAGATTTTTGTGAGTTCTATCGACTAACAGGGACCATCCAGGCTACTGTAGCTATAGGTAAAGCCGCTGCTTTTCAAAGAGCAAAGTGTAAACAGAGGTGGTTCTCTCTGCATGGTGCATTATATAGTCCCCAGAGTGAATCCGTCCTTTGCTCCACAAATAACCAACTCCCCTTTGTCCCCACGTCTCACAAAGTCTCATCGCTTCCAGGAGCTCATTTAGTGTCATCCATTCCTCCCTCCCTTTTATTCCCCCCCCCCCCGCCCCCCCCTCCCTCCCTCCTCACCACCACCACCACCACCCCCTGATAATGATGTGCTGATTATGAGGCTCTTAGGCCGGCAGATTGCTCTCCAGTCTCATTCGCATGCAGTGGAAAATTGCTGCTGTCTTGGAGCCCCCCCACCCCGCTGTGCGTATCAGGCAGGTTGACATTAGCAAGCTGCTGGGAACAGAGCTCAGGCACCGGGGCAGGTGCTCTGTCTCCGTCTCTATATAACCGTTCTGCAGCAGAGGAAACAGAGGCTGGCTGATGCTACAAACCACGCAGGCTGCTGTCAAACAATATGGTATTGTGTAGCTGACAGTTCCGCATACACTTGAATAGCTACTTTTACTTGCCGAGTAAAGAATATAAAAAAAACAAACTAATTTACTCTTCTTCTAACGTAACACATCAGTTGACGTGAAGACAGGAGTCTTTCATACCCAGAGATGTGTTATAATGTGTTTAATCAAAGTGCTTCTTCTTCATATAAGTGTTGAGAGAGAGAAAAATGATATCAAGTAATGGCGTTTTTCAAAAGGTATTGCTGGAGTCCTTGATGGGCTAAATGATTAGACATTCAAAGAGCGCATTGCTTTGGCGACATTGACGAACAAACAAAAAAGGATGTTTCAAATAAAAATGTTTCATATTGAAACCTTGGAAAACCTTGAACAAATGTTCTACATCAGACAAGTCTCCCTCTTAAAGGGTCACATTTTCTCATTGTATGAAAAGCACAAAAGAAGTCGACATGTTTCAAGAGATTTTCTCCAGTTGAGTGTATTTTTCTTGACGGCCTCGAAGGCTGAATATGAGATCAGATGACTTGTTAAGACAGATGCACTTTGCAATGTGACACTCACTTAAATGGCACTAATAGAACTTGTCAATCTTTTCTCAGAGGCATCACTCATGTAATTATTCAGCCCAGTCGCATAGCAGTTCGTGAAATGGTCACGAAATATAATGTTTTGATTCATGTACATAGACACGAATTTCACATTTTTTTCTGTGATGGTCAACACGAAATACATCAATCCTTAGCCTATATAATCCATGTAGTTGTGAACTGGGAAATATAGAGAGTAGTGAACGCTGTGTAGGGAAGAAGTATAGGAGTGGATAAAGAAACACAGAAGTTTTGCCCAGGAGACCGGTGTTCGTGTCCTGTGTGAAACCACAAGTCAACGTTGATTTATTTATAACTTCCGTACTTAAGTTACAGCACTTACGGAGTTATTTTAACCCAAACTATGATCTTTTCCTAAACCTAAATAAGTCGTTTTGTTGCCTAAACCTAACCAAGTCAATCTTTTCGTAAACCTAAATAAGTAGTTTTGTTGCCTAAACCTAACCAAGTCTATCTTTTCCTAAACCTAGCTAAGTAGTTTGTCGCCTAAACCTAACCAAGTCAATCTTTCCTAAACCTAAATAAGTAGTTTTGTTGCCTAAACCTAGCCAAGTTGATCTTTTCCTAAACCTAAATAAGTAGTTTGTTGACGAAATCTAACCAAGTCGATCTTTTCCTAAACCTAACAAAGTAGTTTTGTTGCCTAAACCTAACCAAGTCTATCTTTTCCTAAACCTAGCTAAGTAGCTTGTTGCCTAAACCTAGCCAAGTTGATCTTTTCCTAAACCTAAATAAGTAGTTTGTTGACGAAATCTAATCAAGTTGATCTTTTCCTAAACCTTACTAAGTAGTTTGTTGCCTAAACCTAACCAAGTTGATCTATTCCTAAACCTAACTAAGTAATTTTGTGCCTAAACCTAACCAAGTCGATCTTTTCCTAAACCTAACTAAGTAGTTTTATTTTGAAAATACTGGAGCGGAAATTGACACATGTCAAATGCTGGACATTCGTAGGAAAATGCACGAAAAATACGATGTTGAAAGTCTTGCGGAGCATCACGAAAAAAAACGGGGAAATTCGTGTCTATGTACACGAATCAAATGGATTAAATTCTCTGACTATTACACAAACTGCCGTGAGACTGTGCTGCATTATTTGGGTCACCTGATTATTTTTTCTTATAATTTTAACATCAGGATGTTCCAACACGTCGATGTTTCTCAGGGTCACTGACAGTGGCAGTGGGACTGTGGCGATAATGCACTCTCATGTAGCATCGCGGCTAAATAAATACCCGTGTTGGTTTGGGAGATGGGGGAATGCACCATGGCCCTTTTGGAAAGCTGCTCTCTTTCCCATCAGCTCGCCTGATTTGAAATGGCCTGATTGAAATGAGCTTCATTTGAGATTGGCCCTGTGCTGCTGCCTCACTTATGCATGCAGGCAAAGGCAAACAAAGTGGCCATGAAATGCCAGTCTCTCTGCCTATCACATCTGTGGCTACAAACAGTATATGGTCTGTCGGTTTTAAACAGAAAAAAAACAGTCCAGCCATTCGCTTCAGCTTTGTTCTTCATTCTCTGCAGACGCTGCTGCTATTTGTCACACATGTTGCTGTTGTTGATTTGCTTTCCTCAGAAGAAAAAAAAATGCGTTCCCTATCAAGTGTGAGCACACACACACACACACACACGTTACAATACATACAATGTTGCTGCATCTGCCTTGACACCTCATCCATAGTATCTCACAGAGGAAATCAGATTTCTCTGCAGTAACAGATCATCTCACAGCTCCTTCCTTGAGACGGTGGTAAACTCCAACTGCAAATTGAAACATGAAAAATACAACCAAACCGCTGCTGCTACGAGATGCATAGCCGCGTCTCAGCAAAGACATCAGAGGGGTAATATCCCATTCTACGTCGCACCCTTAGATCTGTTTTCTCCCCAAAACAACAAAACCTAATTTGCATGTCTTTGTGCATCTTCTGGACTCGGATTTCACCATAAGTTTCACAATAAATGATTGTAAACAATAGCAGCATCCACAGCATATCAAATACCTGTAGTCAAGTTATCAGAGTTTATGTGCTTTTAAAGAAACAATACCCGGGTTGGTCTCAGAATATTAATAAAATCGGAATGCTACACGGTTATTATTACCCAAGGGACAACTCACTTAGGAATATTGCCTTGAATCACCGGCATAATTGGCCTCCTCGAGTCTCACTTTGATGTAAATAACATTAGCAATTTTCCAGTCATTTTGCATTGATCTTCCACTGCAGAATTCTGCCCCCGAGAAGCAGCTAGAAATTGAATGTCTTAAACTGGAGATGTGAAGGGTGCATTTCATTCAGAGAAACTGCGAGAGAGATGCAACATTATTGGGATTGATTCTGCGTCTCGCCGCAGGCAATTTCTGTCCACCATGCACCGGCACGTGGAACGGTATACATGCAACGTGCACGCGCGTTGCATTACATGGCCACACAGTTACATTATGACTTTGCTTTATGCTGTAAACTGCCGCTCCAGGGCAAAGTCTTTATCAGAACTATTTGCTTTCAAAACAATTTTTTTCATAAATCCACCGTGCCACTTGACATTTGTTTACTGATTGTTGCGCCCTATTCGGAGCTGTTCCTCCTTCCCGTGTTACTCCATGTGACCTTCGCCACGCTGATTGTGCAATTTATTGTTTGTATTTCTTCTCAAAGTCCTTGTTCAGAATGAATAGCTTGTGCTGCTGGTAGAAATTGTGTTTTTGTGTCTCTGTCCTTTCTCTCACTGATAGCGTGACAGCTGCAGAACTCTATGTAATCTTTCATTACGTTTGAGGTGTCGAAAGTGTGCAAAATGGAGTTTAAAGCACCTCATACATAGTGAAATAATCAATGTTTACCACATTGTGCCATAGAGTTATGAGTTTTCTAACTAATCAATAAGTGCTTGTTTTTTCCTTGCATATGAAAAGCAGGTCATAAATCGCACGGCAGTTTGGATCGCTGTAAACAAAAGCGAGCTTTATCCCCGGTAATTTTTAGATCACCGGCTGATAAAGGTCATCTTCACATTCAGCTGTTGGAAGGTAATTAAAGCAGCTATTTACATGCTGAGTAAAAATAATTTTCCACCATTACTTCCTGCCTTTTGGCTGATCGCATCATGCTGCTAAATCCTTGAGCCCATAAACCCCGCCATGGTATATCATGGCATTATAAAATACCCTGGGCACACTAAAGATTAGGTGGGATGAATAGAGATATAGGAGCCAGAGGTCTCTAAGGGATTTCACACTGGTTTTAGCATGTGAAATTCCTCCCTGTAGCCATCACTCTGCCGCCATAAGCCTCCTGTGTGTGCGCGACGCTGTTGCAGCATACCTATTCAACCCAACATCCAAACAGAGAGGAATCCATATCTTGGGCTTTAGTAACATTATGTTAAGGGTCTCTTTTTTTCCCAGGTGTTCATTACAGTCTGGCATTGCTGCAGGAGGCAGGGTGACAACAGCCTCCCTCCCGGAGTTTAACAAAGTGTGAAGATTTTGAAACCTAATGATTTCCAAAAACCAACATTCACAGCCGGCATGGGCAGAATTTTAAAACACAAACAGCATGTTTGACCCGGCCGTGTCGCTCCCACAGAGATGAAACTATTGTCTGCCTGGTCTAGTCGCAGTGAATTATGGGGCTTGTAATCAGATCAATGGGTTTGAATTATCGCACTGTACGGATGGCATTATACCACACTAGCCGGCTAAACTTAAGCCAATTGAATTGCCATAGTAGCTTATAGCAGTGACAGAGTGATTTATGTAGTTTTCAGGTTTTGGCCCGTAGTGTAATGTAAATGAATGCGGTGGAGCTGGAGAGCTCCCATGTGGGTCGGGCATTGTTTGGGCTGTCTAGAAAGCACAGGACAAGGTGTGTACAAACATTAGCATTCAGTCCAAAAGCTCTGCACTCTCTCCGCCTTATTGTCACAGTGCAAATGAGATGGCTATAAAATAAAGTGTGACTCATCCTTTTCAAACTGCACGACAAGCTGGAGCGCACGTCATGTTAAGTTGATCAACTGTAGAGTGTCAGTTTGCTCTCAAAGTGACTGACATCAACGGCTATTCAGACATCAACAAAGAGATAATGTAGCATACGGCTTTGACGTACCAACAATTGGTTAGACTGAGTAATGGCGGCGATGATTCTCGCAGATGTCATAGCAAGAGCATTTGCCGACTGTCATTAAGAAATGATTCCCAATAGAGAGAGATTAAAACATTAGCAACATGATCCTGTCCTGTAAATGAGGCTTGACAGACTGCTCCTTTCCTCTCTCCTAATGTAATTGGCCGCAGGAGATTAGATGACCCGTTAATAGTTTATTGAAAGTATTTGCAAGATTTGCCGTAAAATGACATATTGATTTCCATAAAGCAACAATAAAGTGGGCTGTAAAGTACATCGAGCCGTAGCCCCGTTATAACAGCATCAAAGCATGAGGAGATTTGATGGAGCTGTTCGGGGCTAAGGGTTTATATTCTTGGTGTAAAATTTGATGTTTTCAGTATGCAGCCCACGTCCTCCACAGTTTAACACCTGAGTGCTGGAGCCACACAAGGTTAACAAAGCAAGACATCATTTTCATTAGAGGAGCCACTCGAGCTAATCATAGAGAGCTCTTGTGAAGTGATTATATCAAAAACATAATTAGCGTCCTTGTGACGTCAAGAGACGTCGTGCTTGAGATCGGACAGCTGCGGTAACTTCAGCAGATATGATGGAGGTCATTTCTGTCATCAGGAATATGGAGCCAAACATTTTACACTGGCACTAAATATGGCTGCTCTGTAAATTTGACACAGTGCCAACAGGCAATCATGTCCTTTAAGTCCATTAAACATTTAACCACTGAGCGGGGCCCGTCTCTTTGACGACAGTCTCGGACTGAATAGACTGAGCGCATTTCAGGTTCACATGTATTTTCCCCCCTCAGGCAGTCAGAGGGGGGAATCAGATATCATCTCCTGTTGATGCAACAGCCTCCATCAGTCCATACAGTCAGTCTCCAAAACCTCCAGGAAGAATGCCTGCAGGCTCTAGCAGCCTCAATTGAGCCCTTATCTATTCCCAAACGCAAAGTCTTTATGCTTCAGCTTGGGGTTTACTGCTGCCAAGGGATTGTAGTCAAACACATCAGAAACAGCTTTATCTTCATCATTTCATGTTTGCCTTTCCTGTATTTTATACACACACACACACAGCACATGGCAACCCATACTAAAGACTTCATTAGACTTTAAGAGAGACTCGTGCCTCAGCTGATGTCATACCCATGTAATTATGCTAACATCAAGTAATGATTAAGTAGAATCAAGTTTATATAAGGGGAGACACCCCAGGCAAAAACATGTTTTTCATGCACTGGTCCATTTTGAGATTTCAGGCTATTTTGCTTCTATAAGATGTCTTCTTTCAGACTAGTGGAGAGAAAACATCTAAAATACACATTTAGGTGTTTATTTTACTACTTTGTCTATTTGTGTCTGTAGATTTCTCCTAAATTCTCCAAAAGGTAGCATTAGATAATGCATTGTTTGCATATTTAAACATAACATTTCAGAAAACTTGTAATACAAAAAAGAATTGTCTTAATGTAAATAATCAACTGGGGATGTTTCATGGTGATATCTATTGGTAAATAATGTTTAATCTATTCAACTGTAGTGTCTTCAAATGTATGGAATTTTACAATACATATGTTTGGAGGTTGTTTCCTCAAAATTTGTTTTCTCTCAGACTCTGAGCCAGAAATCTCCACTTCAGCAGCACTTACATCCACCAAACTTTCCAGTTTCATTCCAATTTATATTCTGAAAGTTTCTACAGAGAGGTTTGTTCATATATCATCCATAGCCTGATATATTGAGCATTTTATCCCTAAAAACATGTCGACATTTTTTTTTTTTTTTTATGGCTGTTGACAGTATTTTCTGATTTATGGAGTGATAAAAAGAGATATACAGAAGCATGTTTTTCATGCACTTGTCAATTTTTAGATTTTGGGCTATTTTGCTTCCATAACATGTCTTCTTTCAGACTAATGGAGAGAAAACATAAAAACTAAACATTTAGGTGTTTATTTTACTACTTTGTCTATTTGTGTCTGCAGATTTCTCCTAAATTCACCAAAAGTTAGCATTAGATAATGCCTCATTTGCATATTTAAACATAGCATTTCAGAAAACTTGTAATACAAAAAATAATTGTCTTAATGTAAGTAATCAACTGGAGAAGTTTAATGGTGATATCTAATAGTTAAGTTAATTTACCCTATTCACCTGTAGTGCCTGTTGCAAAATGTATGTGATTTTACAATCCATATCTTTAAAGGCAGTATTCTCAAAATGGGTTTTCTCTCAGAGTCTGAGCCAGAAATCTCCACTTCAGCAGCACTTCCATCCGCCAAACTTTCCAGTTTTGTTCCTCTCTTTACTCTGAAGGTTTTAACGGAGGGGTTTGTTCATATATCATCCATAGCCTGATTTATTGAACATTTTATCCCTAAAAACATGGTGAAAATTGATTATTTTTTTATGGCCGTTGACAGTATTTTATGGAGTGATAAAAAGAGAAATTTCAATGTGTAAAAACCTTTGACTGATGTATCAACAAAATGAAACAAGAATTCTGAGCCTGACTTTATCCAATGTTCACATTTCTGTTCTGGAAATGTATGCACATTAACACATATTTAATAAGATATTGCATCATTTGCATATTTAAACAAAACTTGTAATAAAAAAAAGTATTAATGTAAGTAATAAACTTGTTTTTCATGGTGATACATATTAGTTATTTTTTTAACCTATTCACTTGGGTTGCCATAATTTATGAAAGACTATCAACACAAAAGGCTGAAGAGTCTCAATAGAACTTTTAGAGAGATCTTCAGTGTGATTGACATTTGCTGGATGAATTCACATCTTGACCTGCTGGCCCTCCCAGGTCTTTATTGACTTGACTCTGTTGTTCATGACTCAATACTGTCTGTCTCAAGAGACTTCAGAGTAAAGAGCTCCCAAACCTCTGAGAAAAAAAAAGGTTTCACTGCTTCTTATTTAGAGTAAAATAATTTAATGCTATCACATAAATCTAAATGTGAAAAATATGAATGTACCGAAAATAAACATGTTGAGACAGCTCGTTAATGGCACGGTAGTTTGCAAGTAATTTCGCGTGCAATAAGAATGCTGTTCTCGCTTTTGTCGTGTCATTTGTACGTCACGTAGTCTGTACTGACTGCAATGTAAACGCATCCGCATAAATATGCTACGCTCAGAGCTAGTGACGCAGAATAAATAGCAAAGAAAGACTGCTTATGGCCGGCTGGAGGGGAGGTGGATGGGTCCAGGACTTTCAACCAAGAGACAAGTGTTTGAGACACCAGGTGAATGGTTTTGTAAGTTACGTTACTGCATGTTTTCCTTACTTCTTTTAGGTTGTTTCAATACGTATTTTACTTAGTTTACGTACTTATTTTAAGTCTAACCATAACATTTTCCTAAACCTATGTGGTTTTGTTGCCAAAACAACTAAACTGAACTACTCAGTCCGTAGGGACTTGGCTTGGGAACTGAAGGATCGCCGGTTCAAGTCCCCGCACGGACCAAGTACGGGCTGTGGACTGGTAGCTGGAGAGGTGCCATTGAGAAAGCACGACCCCCCCAAACTACTCCCTGGGCACTGTATAGTAGCTGCCCACTGCTCCTAATATACTAGGATGGGTTAAATGCAGTAGCTAATTATCACTGTGCGCTGTGCTATGTAGAATGTGTGACAATAAAATTGGATTTACATTTAAACCTAAGTGGTGTAAAAAAAAAAAAAAAAAGCGAAAAAAGGTGTACAAATGACCTAGGAAAATGCTAAAATACGTTGTCATGACACACAAAATGTCCTTGTAATGTCGTACTATTTATACGCCATCCCATGAGATCGGGTTTTGTTGAGAACACTCAGTGAGCTCTTTGTCAAATCAGATGGGAAATGCATATATTTTCCTGTAATCTCAAAGTGAGAGATCTGTCTTAGAATCGGTATGTCATAAGAGAATCTTTGTGCTTTGTGACCAGACCCTGTCCTTTGTGGTTTCCCCATTGTCATATCACGACAATGGAAACATTTGCACACTCACTGTGCCTTGGCCAAAAAGGATGCTCTTTCTTGCCTTCTTTTTGAGCTTAAGAGAGCATAAGACATGAGGAGCTGATCAGCTCCTGCCTCATCAGCCCCAACAACCCACCCTGGCTTGGACGATAAAGAACCGTGGACCAACGCCAGCTAACCTGCTCCTGGGGCTCTATCCATCCAGCCAAGACGAGTCTGACTAGCGTTGGCAGGGACTGTCCCCAACCGAGAGTGGCCTCCAATGTCACAGATGGCTAATAGGAAGTAGGGGAGTCATGATGAAGTCAGTAGGTAGAGTGCAGGCCACCGGCAAACTAATGGAACCTGAACACTGACGTCGTGAGTCAGATTTGGACTCAGTTTGGATGTGGATGTTTTCCCGCGAGGCCAAGCGCCCACAGTCCTCTGTGGTTCTCTGTGTCACCTCACGACGATTCACCCCGAGTGGATGTGACTGCTAATACGCCATGGCCAAAAAGCTTTTTGCATGCTTTTTGTCACCTCTGTCTGATCCTCCAGCCATCCCAGCATGCCTTCTAAGCCCAGGTGAGAAGGGCAACCTCCTACTGTGGTGCAGACCGTGCAGGGCATTCATGTTCTGTGTCCACTATTTTCTCCTAAAGAAGTTTTACAAAGAAACCCAATGAGCCACCTCATTGACTCAGGTTGTGTGATATTCTACTAGGGTATATCAACCAATATATCAGCCATCTCCTCTTATTATGTATATAAAGTCTGAAGTGAGATGGCAGCACACTCTTCTGTACATTTGCATTACTGGTTTTCGGAACCAGATCAATGAAACTCACTGTGGATGCTCCTTTGAAGCCGCCCATTGACAATGATGGAAAGTAACAAAGTTTGTTTAGTCAAATTCTGTACTTAAGTACAATTTTGAGGTACTTGTATTTTACTTGAGTATTTCTATTTTCTACTACTTTCTACTCCACTACAATTCAGAGACAAATATTGTACTTTTTACTCCACTTAATTTATTTGAAAGTCACTAGTTACTTTGCAGATTAAAGTTTCTACAAGGAACTTTTAACTGGTTATGAAACAGTCTCAGTTTAATACAGATGCCTCTATATGACCTACATAAGAAAACGAGGCCATCGGCGAGAATATTGGCTATATATTTCTATATTCTTAATACCCAACATCCGGTTTGATTCCCAGTGAACTCAGATGAAACGATTTACAGCACGCAGGTTCACCAGAAACTCCTTCAGC
>CAKALG010016063.1:0-11631 GCA_916700815.1 Helicolenus hilgendorfi
GGTGAAAGAGTGACATTCTGTCACAGCACGACAGCCGGCAAACCACATCTCAAAATCAGATCTGATGAAGAATGTGCAAGTGTTGCTGAGAATGACAGCTGGTTTCTCATTTCCTTTCCTTGCTGACGTATTTCAGCATTGTACCAGCAATACCTCAGGAGATACAGCAGTCATCCACATACTGTAGTGGCTGTTACAGAGAGCAAAAGAGAGACACAGGTCAGGTGGGAGGGGAGGTTGATGGGTCCAACAAACACAAGGCTTTCATCCAAGAGGCCGCTGTTTGTGTCAAGTGCGTCAAGTGCATCTGTTAGTTTATTTGTGTCCCGTGTTCACTACATCAAGTCACATTTTCACGTCACATACTGAGGCTTTATCAGACCCCTCGGCATCACTTTTCGCTTGCAGTAAAAACGTGTTAAGACAAAAGAGCTGGTTGTGGATCACAGGGGGCCAAGGTACCGGTAACACCTGTTTCTGTCCAGTGTCAGTGCAGACACTGCAGAGGACTGCTAGTACCTGGGAGTACAAATTGACAATAAACTGGACTGGGCAAAGAGCACTGAAGCCCTCCGCCAGAGACACTCCTATTTCCTGAGGAGGCTGCTATCCTTCAACATCTGCCGGACAATGCTGAGGATGTTTTATGAGATTGTGGAGGCCAGCGCTATCCTGTTTGCTTTTGTGTGCTGGGGCAGCAGGTTAAGGTTTGCAGATGGCAACACCAAACTGATCCGCAAGGCCAGTGACGTTGTGGGGGTGGAGCTGGACTCCCTGACGGTAGTGTCAGAGAGGAAGATGTTATGTGTCATCTTGGACAATGTCTCACACCCACTCCATGATGTGCTGATCAAACACAGGAGTACATTCAGTGCACCGAGATGCACTACAGAGCACCACAGGAAGTCATTCTTGCCTTTGGCCATCAAACTTTACAACTCATTGTCAGACACTCTGAGTCAATAGACTGGACCCGGACTTATTTCACCCGTCAGCTGCTATATACAATACTGACTAAACTCAACTGTACAATAATTTGTGAAATAATTAAACTGTGCAATACTCTGTCATTAATACAGCATTTATACTGTACTCAAGATATATTATTTTCTAATTCTTATTTATACCATTCTTGCATTTATATTTAACATACTTAATAGATCCCACTTCTCAGCATTTTATATTTACTTTATTTATTTATTTATATATTGTATGTCTTAATGCAAATATTTGTACATGTTTCTTATATTCTCATTTCTTTCTTATTTTTATTATTTACTTATATTTCTTGACATATTGTGTTATATATTGTAGCATTATGTACATCATTTACATGTTACATACTCCTTTATTTCTATTTTCTTACATTTCTTTATGTTTTCTTTACTAAGTGGTTTTGTTGCCTAAACCTAAGCAAGTCTTTTTGTTTCATTCACGAAGTTAAGCACGTGTTTACTGTGACCGAAAAGTGACGCTGAGGGGTCTGATAAAGCGTCAGTATGTGACGAGTGTTGGGATGAGAACGTGTTGGCTTAATAGGCTTGCAACCTCATCCGCATTCTTGTTCCGTCTGCTGTTTTGCCGCAGTGTTCAAACAAATGTTGCTTTCCTATTCTTTATGAGATTTGACAGCCTCCACTGGTTATAAATCCACTTAAGGGAGAAAGAAATGAGATGGCACCAGAGCAGAACCTAAAGGATGAACTCGACAAGTCACAGTACACTTGCTAACCAAGCCCTATGGACTGGTTGCTTTGTGGATACAGAAAATCTAATGGTGGAAAGCCCAGATAGCCTTGAAGTGGGATCACCAAAGTTACCTGTCGACCTTTAACACTTACAGTCCCAAATGTAGTCTTATAGTAATATAGCTTATGGAAGTGTCTCTAATTTCCAGATGGGTTGCTTTCAACTCAGTATGATACTTATTGGAGTGGATCATTTAACGTAATTGCTGCTTTTAATTGTCACCCTTGGTTTCTATGGAAGCTTAAGAAAAGTTCCGGCGGGATTAAATTTTGGCATGCAAATGGTACAGGATATTAGAAGGTATTTTTTACAATCTGCTTGTGACATTCCTTCTTCTACTTTCATCAGTTCATCGCTCTTATTATCTGCTCCTAGATTCCTTCCTTTAGCTGGCTCGCTTCCTTTCAACGTTACATCAGCTCACCTCTCATCATTCCCTTTCTCTTCCAATTTTGTCCAACTTCAACTTATCTTTCCTCTTCCTCTCCCACTCCTCGTTTACACTTCAAAGTCTCCTGCGCTCTTAGCCATGAGCTTATTCTCATTTTGTAAATCAAGTGCTCTCAAGTGTTCCTGCTCCTTGTTGGAGCCACTGATGAGCTAGACACAGTGATGCCTGGACACAGTCCTACGTCAGTTCAGTTGAGTACATCAGCTAACTGACCATATTTACATGCTTAAAGTGTAAATTGTTTTAATGCAATTTGCAGCAGGACCACACTCTTAGTGTAATTGCCTCTAATGTGATCTAATGTCAATTTACTGGGAAGTAGTCTCATAATTTATGCAGGAATTATGTGAACGTTTTAGAGGTATATACAGCGTTGAAATCTATGATCTAAATGAAAACAAAACACAGGATTGTAAACCTGCCACCACTTTCAAATTGACTGACAACCAAAAGCTTTTTATGTTTTTTTGTTTTATCAAAAGATTGCAGGTGCTAGTTTATAGTAATACCACATTCCACTGAACATGGAAATGAATTTGATGAGAAAAGAAGTGCAGCTCCTCTTTGTTTGCTGTAAAAGAGCAGATATTATGTTAATTTATCGCAACTTTTTTTTAAATTCATTGCAGCTCCTTAATACCCATCATTATCATTATTTTTTATTACACCTGTGATTGCACCTGCTCCTCAGAAGCAGAACATTTTCCACACAAAACTGAACCTCGGGAGTTGCACGAACCTTAGTAAAGCCAGTGAAATGATTAAACTGCCACCGTTACATCCCATCGCTTGCACAGTTCTCGCTCAAATGCGAATACATTAGGAGAGAGGAGCAACATGTGCAGCTTAGCTCAACAGGCAAACTGTGCTTCCAGGTTGGATGCTGAGCACACACCACCACAAGCAAAGCGATGCCGCAGGAACAAGATGTAAAAGATGCTTGGGAAGTCTGACCATTAGTGTTATCTGGAATTGCTCTTCCTGATTGGTCAGACCAGATCAGTAAACCACAACAGAAACCCAATGCAGATAAATTATCCTGCAAAACAGTTAATTTAAACCATTTCATGTATTTTTAAATGGTACTTTATTGAATAAAACTGTTCTGTTGTTGCATTTTCCTAAAACAAACTATTTTTTTTTATCACTTACTGGTACAGAACCCAGCTCGTTTCACAAACATGGTTATAACTATCCTTGTGCGTGGCAATACTGTAGGTAATATAGTGAATACACAACTGTTCATGGTAAAATATATGGTAATAGCCTTGTCCCACAGCTCTGAATAACTGCCCACATCCCTGGCTTTATCAGCAATTCAAATAGTTTTGGTGTTGTGCTCACTGACAGCTGTTTACAGCTGGAACCAAAAAATGGAGACAAAAAAATTGCCATGAAAATGGTTATTGTGATGAATTGCAACTCTTAAATGTACGACTGCTTTGTGCAACCGCATATGCAGCTTCTCTGTGAACTGAGAATCAGTGTGTTCATGTTAGCCCCAAACGACTAATGATGTCAGACTGAATAATGAAGTGAATTCAAATTGGAAAAAATCTAATTATCTGGTTAAGTGTTGCCAGTAGGAATACTAACAGTTTTCTTATTGATCTGGAACCTTAATGTTATGTAGCTAAAGCCACAGATGACAATCTGGGAGCATTAGGCTTAGGTATGATGTGATTTTAAAATAAGTGTATTGACTTTTCTGTAGTATTAATTTAAAAGATTTGTTTTCATATAAATTGAATCATGATCTTACTGAGGTGAGGTCTTGTTTCTGACTCTGCACCCAAGCCACGCGGAAAGGGCAGCTCAGCCCATTACTCATGTGAATACAGCCTTAGGGTTCTGGTTGGCTGCATTGTCCTTCACTGTACTTATTTCCCGTTGTTTTACATCCAGGTGTCTCTTCCTAGCAGCGTCTGTTTATTCAATCACTCCATTTATAGCATATAGAGGCTTATAGAGCTTTTCTTTAGATTCACAAGCCTCTCTCCGTGAGATGTTTTGATTGACAGGTGATCTGCTGCTGTGCTCTCTGTTGTTGCCATGGTGACTCACTAACTTTTGGCATAGTCTTATTTCACCCCAGTGAAGCATTTTATTGGTCAATTTGGCAAATGCTATGAGACATCAGGGAAGCTACAAAGAGGTGTGATAGCACAATAGGAGCTGCAATTCAAAATCAATCAGCTGATGATATGTTGTGTTCATGCTAATCAATACATGATGGTGACTGCTACTCATACACAAGCCTGAAGAATTAGACTGTCCTTGCAAGAAAATCTACAGCATTGGTCTTTGTTCAAAGGCTTGAAACAACCTAACATTTCCCTGACAAGTGACCTTTTACTGCTAGACCTTTTAAGGAGGAGGTCAAGGCAAATGGCTGGGTGTTGGGAGTGTGACTACGGCACGTGACATAAAGCCATACCTGCCAACGTTAGGCTGTGAAAAAGAGGGAGATTTTGTGGGGTATCGGTTAATGGCTTACCCCCAATGCCTCTTTAATTAGGTTTAAATTCATAGCTCACAGTAAAATAAATATAAAAAAACACAAAATGTACAAAAAAGTGATCATCAAACATCAACATCTCAAATTTACACAAAAGGTCAACTGCAAACATTACTAGATGGGCTCGGTGTGTGTGTGTGTGTGTGTGTGTGTGGGTGTGTATGTTTCCACGGCTAATACGACTGGACATATCTATGCTACAGGACCCATCAGCCTGATATATTTTGTGCTGATTTATGACTGTATGCTCAAGGACCTCTTGTGGTTGTGGTGATTCACAATTAAAAAAAAAAACGATTTTATTGACTGTATTATTCCGTCATTGACTGCTGACTCCTCATTCCTCTTAACCGGCTGGTTGAGGCTGCAAGTGATCAACAACTGCTTCAGTAGCAAAAGGCATTTCCGACAATCAGCTAGGCTAAAAACAAGCTTTACCTACTCTGTTGCAGGCCACATTTTGGCCTTTGTTGTGGCTCAAAAAACTGACAACCATAGAAAAGTTTGGTCTCATTTTTGAACCAGAGCATCTGCATATTAATTCCATACCCAATATTTGTATTCATTTTTTATTTATTTTACCTTTATTTAACCGGGAAGTCCTTTGAGATGAAAACTCTTTTTCGAGGGAGACCTGGCCAAGATATGTTGTAGAAGATAATGTTATAAAAATGATAAGATAAAGCATGTCAAAAACAGACAAAGGACAACAGATACATAATACAAAATCCAGTTTAGGAGTAGCAATTGCACCACTAAAGTTAGCCACGATAAGAGATGAATAAATCCCCATTTTTGTTAAGTGTGAGTGAGATTCAACTCTTTTTTGTTTGAGAGGGGATAGGGGAGACACACCTGGCAGAGATCTGCACTCCACTGTGTGCACTTTTCTAGTTTAGAGTCATGTTTCTGGCCACTCGGGGAATATAAGTCCAGTATTCACTCTCCTTTTAGCTTTGTGTTGCTCTCCTCCACTGAAATATCTGGCTCTTGACCTGCTAAAAGCTCCTCATATGTTCACCAGCTAGGGGCTAACTTTATCTGCTGTTTTGATGTTGATAGTGTCTTCTGCATCTGGAAACGCAGATGTGAGCGGTGAGAGTGAACCAAAACCACGACCAAAAGTCAAATCAAATCAATGCCAAAAAGCTGAGGAGAGTTGAGTGGAACTGCAGAGTTGGGTAACAGTTCTCTGCGGTTCATCACTACCAGCATCACCTTTCATATTACACACACTCATTTCATCCATTGTTAATGTGAAACTATTCAGTTCAATAGCTTTAACCATAAAGGTGACAGTTTAGAGAAGATTAATTTTTGAAGTGCACTGACAAAAAAATCTATTTTTTGGGGAGACTTGTTTGAAAAATTGTTGTTGCTTGAAAGTGCAGTGGCCCCAGAATAACATTACATGACAGCAACAGTGCAGAAGCAAAATTACAATCTTTAAAACAGACTTAAATATCAACCAACTTTCTTTACACTTTTTGTGTAAATTAAAAACACCTATAAATGTGAATCTGTACGACAATAAATATGTAACCTACATTGTTTTGTTTGCTTTCCACCCATTGCCTGATAAAGTGTATTTACTGGCATACAGTGCACAAATGTGTGGGTGTAGGAGGAGCTCCCTTGAGTTTGATGGCTGTTGTCAGAGTGTATTAACTTTTATGTCACTGTGACATAAAAGTTAATAATCCTCTTCTTTTGTACAACCATTTGTATTTTTTCACTGAGCCATGGAGTGTATTACTTATGCCCATACTGTCATCTTTCAGAGGAAAACACTTAAGTAGATGGGGACATGTCCTTTAGAGAAGCAGCAAAGTCAAACTACAGTATGTCAATGACAGTCAGTGCAGCATTAATCCTCTAAATATATATGATTTCACTATTGATGAGAAGTCCAATAGTTCCCTTAGATTTACCTTAGATGCTCTAATAGTTGCTGCTTAATCAATATCACAACTATAGAGCATGTCTGAACAAACCTGTAACTGCTACTGCAAGAACATTGTGGTTAACTCAAAATCAAGATTTGATATTCTTAGTTTGTATAACCTTAAGTTGTCACAGATATGCAATGCCTTTTAACCTGTAAATATATCTGTTAAATAACTGTCATCCACTTCAATAGGTTTGAAGAAGTCTGGCACGAAGCTTAATAAGAAAACCCGTTGGTGTGTTGTGTGGAGGTAAAGGGTGGCATGAGGTTATAATGAAAGCTCATTAATCGGATTGATCTTTCCATTTGCATAGCCACATTTTCAATACATTAAAGTTTTGAAGGGTCCTCATAAACATCAAACTGTGTGCTGTCAGCAGCTTGAGTGCATACCAACCAGTCAGCTCAGTTCCTTTCAAATACAGTTCTGCGGAGGTGGCCTTCAAGATGGCAACAGCAATAGAAAGTAGCAGAGCTGGAATGTGTAAGCCTGTGACTAATGTGAAAACATCTTCAAGGATAAAAATGATTAGGAATAACATGCATTCCACTGTACAGGTCCTTCTGCGGTGCACTTAGACGATCTGTGTACAATCACCTAATCTGATCAACGATCTTGAGCGTGTGCCGCTACTCTTTGAAGCTTTTTAGTTACAGTCTGGATCATCAGGACAAATTAGCCTTCATTTAATCCTTCTCTCTGATCTGTGCATCTCGTCCCTTCCATTCTCTATCGGCCCTCTGAGACCTGCTCTTTTCATCACCACGACCGTTTGATCTGAGCCTCTGAGCTCTGGTCTTTACAACACAGAAAGAGACTGACAAAAAGGGAGAGAAGACTCATTGTTTTCAAATTTCATTGTGCTGCTCATTTTCTACTGATATTTGTGTAATTATCGCTCCTCTTAATTTACTTGCCATTTTGCTTTTATCACACCAGCGCTTTGAATTTAGGAGAGAAAGGCCACAGGCACACTGAAATGTAATGCTTTCTCATGCTTCCTGTCTTCCTGTCACTGCAGACGCGACCTGGCCTGCATATTAAACCCAGAGCTGTCCTACTACACTGCCTTGTCTGGTGCTTATCAATATACCATTGGCAGACCCACTGCTTGTCAGTGTCATCCTTTCATGTTTAATCTGCCCCCATGGCACCATCAAAGACAGATAGATGGCCTATAGGCCCATTGGCTCAATTAATGCCATGTGGCCAGAGTGAGCCGTGGCTGAGTGACTGTTTCCTCTAAGTCCTTAGTGTGTTCTTTTATTGACACCGTCAGTTAAAAAGCTTGAGTCTCAAAAGTTCAACTTTTCAGGAACCAAGAAATTGAATTGGTTTATTGCTGGGTGAGGATTCAATTTTGATTTAGAGAATCACTATGGATTTAAAAAATATATATTTAAGGGTTCGATAGGTCCCTTCAGGTTCTGTCAATGCACATTAAACCATTACAAGTAAAACATAAAAGGCACAGAAGCTGAAGTTAAAGCAGTACAATATTGACACATTATCACCTTATGAACTTGATATGGAGAACTTTGGTGATCCCTTGGTTTTGGAGAAGCACTATTTGTGAGACACAGAGCAACATTAGCATTCATTTTTAGAGTTGTGTTTCTGGCAACCTGCTGAATGTCCAATATTTACTCTCCTTTTAGCTCTGTTTTGTTCTACGCCAACTCCTGAGGGAATTATCTGGCTCCTGTTCACCAGCTAGTTGCTGACTTTGTCTGTCTGCCGTTTGGTGCTGTAGGCTACGGGTAGCGTAGATTGAGTTTTTAAAGCTTTTTTGCTGAAAAGCATTGCCTTTTGGTGGAGACAGTGGTGATGAGATTGAACAGGCCAAAAACACAAAACTAGTAGCTGAAAGGCGCTATATGCACTCTGTAGAGCTAAGGGTAATGCGTGATAAACGTCACCTTTAAGTGGTGGCTGTGGCTCAGAGTCCTGCTCCAGTCACATGTCAAAGTATCCTCGGGCAAGATATTGTAACCCAAATTGCCCAGAAGGCTCTGCCACTGGTTTGTGAATGTATTTAGATTAGATCCTGATGGGCTGGTTGGCACTTTGCAGGGCACTCTATGCCATCAGTGTGTGAATGGGTGAATGCTGACATGTAGTGTAAAGTGCTTTGAGTGGTCGGAAGACTAGAAAGGCGCTTATAATGCAAATGCAAATCCACCTCTCAGCCTTGATGCCACATGTTACTGCAAGGGAAAAAATCCCCTGCAGAACCAAAACGCATTTTTCTCATAGACCACCATTAGAAAACACCTTTCAAGACATCAGACATCTGTTTAACTTGTGACATGACTATGACTATTATTTTTTATATCTTTGATTCGCCTGACGTCGCCCCATTTTAGCAGAAGCAAACTGCACTCAATGAGCAATTTTCATTCAAGTGAGTCAACCTTCAACCTTTCTCACATTTTCTCTCACAGTTAACAAACTGTTTTAAAAAAAATCAGTGCAGTTTTAAAGCAACTATCAATATACTTTTATATAATAATAATATGAAAACAATGTGACAATGTGAAAAAGGGTTGCTCTGTATAATGAACCAACAAAGAGAATTATCATCCAATCCTTTAGCTCCCCTTGACTTTACTTTACTTTGAAAAAGTTGTGTGAAAACATAGTAACAAACCAGCACTACAGCGCTGTCTTTCACACGTTCAATCGTTGCATTGTAGCTCAGCAGAATGGAACAGGTAAACCAGTTTTACAACAGCATCAAACACTACAGTATGAGATGTTTAGTGCCAGTGGAAAAAGCACGCCTGAGGGCTTGTTGAGGTTGTACCTGCACATATTACATCGTCCTTTATTGTGTGTGTACAGCTGTCAGTAAGTTCCAAGCCTGAGTGGATCCAGATAAATAAATAACCCAACATGAAGTTAACCACCATATCAGTCAGACCGCCTGGAGCCTGTCATCATCTGAAATACATTTTGCTTGAGCCTGCCAGCAACAAACACCCTGATCCTGTGTAATGATTTTTCCCTCTAACACCAACTGTAATTTCTCTGTGTAATGAACTGTACTCAGACGAGCCTGTCAACAGGAGCGACGGCATTGAGAAGGGTGTCCCTGCTGAATTTGAAGCTGTGGCCATGAACAAGACAAAACATGAAGCTGTGGTGAAAGGACTCAGGGGTACGATCTGGGTTTTGGGGGGAGTCAGAGGTCCTATCTCATCTCGCTCTTGCTTTCTCTCTCTGTCTTTCTCTTTTTAATCTCCTGTGATTCTCTCAGTGCTTGTTGTTATGTAGCCTCCTTGTGGTCAGGTGAGGCAAAAGCACCAGAGTACACCAGAAGGAGGCAGACGCTGAAATGCAATTTTAAAGCTGAATGCACTTGCTTCAATTCATTCTGTTGAAAATTGAAGTGGAAAAACTAATTGCAGCAGAGACTTAAAGTCCAATACTCAGGACTTTGTGAAGTTCAGGCTTGTGAGCAAATAGCATATCTGCATTTGTTTTGAGTATGGATTGGATTATCTTGTGCTGACTACGCAAGGCTGTTTGACTTAACTCAAGTAAATGTAACTTGTCTTAATTATCAATTTGATCTTATTTTGTGGGTCATGTTTAGTGAGATACAAGGGACATATACAGGACATGCTTTAACATTTATTTTAAGCTGTGAAGTTTCAATAATTACTTCAAGTTTTAGTCTTTTGGCTCGTATATTCACAACTTTATGCTGGGGCAAAATGCCTAATTTCAAGGTTTAAACTATATGTTTGTATGATTTTCCTTTTAAAGCTGTCCCATTCCATTGATTAAAATAGCGCTTTCAATGGTTTACTTGCCATTAAATACAATGAAAACCTATAGTCTTCAAGGTTATATTTTTACAATGTCAATACACAAGACTGGAATTATATAGCATGCTAGCATGCTAACATACTGACATCTGTTGAATACTGCTAAAAACAAAGTACAACAAATACTAATGGGAATGTCTTTTTTTCAGGTATTTGGTTAACCAAACCAGATAAAGTATTGGACAAATTAAAATTTTGACCTGATGATGTCACTAGATGAAAAGTTAGAGGATCATCAAAGTCACTGGGATTCATCCTCTGGGGGCCATGAATGTCTGTACCGGATTTAGTACTAATCCATAATGTAGATATTTCGATGAATGAGTGAAAACTTTGACCTGCTGGTGGCGCTAGAGGAAGAGTCAGAGGGTCACCATAGTCATCAAGATTCATCCTCTGGGGAACATTAACATCTGTGCAAAATTGCATGGTAATCCATTTTATAGGTGTTGAGATATTTCAGTCTGGACCAATGTGGTGGAACCACCGACGGACATTGTCATGGCCAGAGTCACAGCACCAGTTGGCACAGTGGCCCAACGGGTGGCACATATGTTTCCAAACTTGGAGCTTGTAAATTCGGGGCAAGGCTATATTTAGGTACCTACAGGTATACACGCCTGTGTAATGTTTTGTTATCTAGGAACAAGAATACCACTAATCTTGTTTGAAATAATCTTAACTTGTTTGAAGTCTGGTAGTTGGAAGCCCTGACTTATTTTCAGAAATCAAGTGAAAATCACTTCCTGCACTTTCACGCAAATGTGCTTGTTTCAAGCAAAAGAAAGCTCATAGCTGGAATGTTTTCAATTACATTTAATCGAGCATTTTTGCAGTTTGTCAGTATCACCAAAAAAAGTGTTACATTTTAACAGAAATGCATTTTTTTTTCTTCCATGCAGAGCCCACCTACAGTAACCGAGCCTGACTTGCAGATCAAGATGATTTTCCACCCCCGGCAGCTTTCATTTGTGGACGCCCATAGGGCGCAGCCCTCGTTCAGCAAATGAGGGGATACATGGAAATAAAGCTAGTAGACTTACAGGGCACATGAGTAAACTGCCCTGCCTTAGTGTCTGTTGCCTAGCTACCGCCTACATCCATCCGGTATGATTGTTATTCTATTTAGTT
>CAKALG010016064.1:0-10042 GCA_916700815.1 Helicolenus hilgendorfi
CAGAGCAAACACAACACAAAGTAGTCAATGTTAGACGTGTAAACAGCTGCAGCTTAACACAGCAAAGGTTAATATTTGCAGTTATTTGATGCTCACATGCAGGTCCAAAGGCAAAAGGAAAATGTTTCAACTTCATAAAAGACTGAGGATAATTACAAACATAGTTATGTTCCACTCACATCAATATTTGGCCGGCTAAGTAATATGAATTTAATTGGCGTGATCAAAAGAACACACGT
Organism: Helicolenus hilgendorfi; assembly: GCA_916700815.1. NCBI lineage: Eukaryota > Metazoa > Chordata > Actinopteri > Perciformes > Sebastidae > Helicolenus > Helicolenus hilgendorfi. Next base: position 240 of record CAKALG010016064.1, read on the forward strand.
CTGGGTAGTTACTCCTCATCACTGAAGTCCAGCTGTTTTAGCGTCATCATCGACTCATATACCTGATTAAGATAAAGTCTCCTCTACATCCTCGGTCTGTCCGAGCAGCCAATCAGGAGAAACAGATTTCTTCCGGGGGCTCTCGGCTTCAAACAGTCTGAGCTAAGCGTCAGGAAGTCGGCCGTCTTTCTTCTGTCAGGCCAAGGACTCGCTTTCATGTCCCCTGTGAAGCCGGTTTCCTAATTTGCAGAACAACTAACTCCAAATAGGCCGGGGTCAAGTCATTGTGCTTAACGTGACTTCAAATAGAACATTACTTGAAAATACATACTGATTGATAAATAAATAATATTAATGCCCGTTTTTATGTTCCATAAATCGTTAAATGGAGAGTGGTGACGCACGGTGCTGGATTTGTTATTGCTGACCCACATCTCTGAACTTCTAAATATCATGACTGCTTCAAATAGATACTGTAGATCTAAAAATTAGGCATGGTTCAACTTCTGAGGATACTTGAAATTGGACAAAATTGCCAAAATGGTTTCTAGTTTTAAAATCTGAAGCAGAAACCCAAGCCATCTTGTCAGGTATACAAGAAGAGTTTGAATGTTTCAAACAAAGAGGAGCACTCTGCAATCATCTGTTAATTTGGTTCGATTACTTAGTAATAGTTAGACATTTTGGGGAAATACACTTATTTTCTTTCTTGATGAAAATTAGATGAGTAGATCGATACCACTCATGTCTGCCCCTTTAAAGGAACAGTGTGTAGGATCTAGTGGTATCTGGTGGTGATACCGCCAGATGTGCCAAGCGTGTAGGTTTGCTACGTTGGCCGACGCAAAAATTCGAATGGCTCTACAAGAGCCAGTTGTTGTAAGAGTAGCGTGCGTGTACGTGGGAAGTGAGTGGTGAAGCAAGAGAGAGAGCGGCGGGGGCGACAACGGGAGCAAGTAACTTTATCGACTCTAGCCAAAGAAAACATACTAACTAATATTTTATTCCATTTCTGCCAATAGATCCCCCTGATTGTTACACACTTGTCCTTCAAATATAAAGCTATTAGCAGCGATTAGCTTAGCTTAAAAGGTCTAGAAGCAGCTACTGCGTCCAAAGTTCACAAAGAAGCCTAACAACAACACAAATAAGCCTAACAAACAACTCTAAACTCAGTAATTAACGTGTTTAATCCGTGCACAAACAGTAGTGTAAAAACAAAAAGTTAACTTTTCGCCAAGAAATACTTTCCCCCTGCTACCAGTCTTTATGCTAAGCTAAACTAATCTAAGCTAACCGCCTCCTGGCTCTAGCTCCATACTTAACAGACAGACATGAGAGTGGTATCCATCTCCTCGTGTGACTCTCGGCGACAAAACTACATCTTTAATGATGAACAATTCAATATTGTGTCTGATCAACTGATATTTAAAATTGATTTAACACCTTACAATCATTAGAATATATCTTATTTAGACATTTCTTTATACCCTGAATGTCTCGTGGTTAAAAGTTATGAACCCAATCATCCAGAGTGCAACTCCTTCATCTATTTTTCAGCATATTGATTGCCGGGTCTTTATCTCCATCTAAGTGATTGATTGATCACTTCCCATTAGCTGGTTGCACAAAACAGAGGTGATCTAACAACAATACCACCACTGCCACCTCAGCTAAAAAGGAGGCCGAGACCCACCGCAGCGTCCCCTGAGTGATGGTGCCAATAAAAGGCTGTGATGAATCCTCTGCCCGCACCGGGGGGAAGGCTATGGGAAATCAATGGCTAATAAAACTAATGCTCTCTCCCCGGGGCATGAATATATCAGACGCGGTGAAAGGAAAGACCGAGTTGGGGATTAGAGGGGGGTCAAAACTCAAGCCGAAACAAAAGCTGTGGAATTAATTGAGTTTTTATATGATGAAAAACGTAATGTACAAACTGCAGATGCACAAGACGTCTTTGTGTCCTTGCAGCTCGTTGAAGCAAGCTCCCAAAGCAGACCTGCCACTGGAGTCTTTGTACTATAAAGAAAAAAAGCAATATGTGTGAATGCAATTGGATTGAAAAACACTTGAGAGTGAGGTTTTCAGCTCAGTTCAGTTCAACAGCAAATTACAGTTTCACACCTCGATGAACACCCCAAAGACCACCAGGAATGTCTTTGGGAAAACCCCTCTAATATACAGTTAGTTTCTCCCTTTTACATTAAGATAGGTGCTCTTAATGTGAAATATTTAAAGAAACGCCTCACCCAATAAATGTGTAATTATACATACGGTATGTGCCCAACAATGTTCAGAGTGAGAAACACATTTAAATGAGCCAATATCCAGGAGCACTGGATGCTGAGAGTTTTATAGAAAGCCTTGGTGTTCCCACACCATCCAGCTCTTATCAGGGAAACAGTGGCCAACTTCAACACCATACATCCCACCGGTGGGCTCCAACCAGAAAACAACCTCCATCATGTTACAAGAAAACAAATGAGCAGCCAATCAGTCCGTCCAAACTCTGCATCCAGCGTGTTCCTCGACGGCTGATTACAGCGTCTGACTGTGGACGGGTAATTAGGGTGGCCTCCCCGAGTCGCCTGCCTCCGCAGTGATAAATGTGACGCCTGATTAAAAACGGATTGAGTGCTGTTCTCTGGCTTTGCCAAACAATACATAAATCACAGCTGTGTGCGTGCTGATGATATGATTTAAAATGCCAGACAGATGTTGCTGCTGCAGATACAACATCTACAGGAATTTATGCACAAATTATGCCATTTTGCTGCTTTTACTGTCTAACTATAATATGCAAAAATGAGCAACAGGGCTGTTACTTGTCATTCAGAAATGAATTTGAATGAGAAATGGGAAAAATGTAATATTCAATCTGTAATTAACTGTTTGAATTCCTGTCTGAATAACGGACACTCAATAGTTTACTCTATAGTGACAGTAAACTGAAATTTCCTGGATCCAATCAGTGAAATGTGGACCCACAAAATCCAGGAAAATAATTTGTTTTTGAGACTTATGGTTAAAAAGTTACAGGGCCAAAACATAAAGTTCATTAATATAGCGCCACCATCTGGCCAAATAGCACCATTTGACGCTGCACAACCCTAATTTTGGCCTCTATAAAATGTCATGGATAGTACTTTTTTGTTCCATTATGGAATTTTCTGAGGGCAGTATATACTGGAAACACTTTACACTCAAAAAATCACTCAAATAAAATGGATGACAGTTACTTATAGTACGCTATATAGTAAATACAGAGTTATTTCATAGATAAACAGGAGGCTACATGCGTTTGAATTAATTCAAACTGATATTTCTCATTCAAACAAGCCATTTTCCTCTCCAAATATTCTATTGCAACTCAAGTGGCACGACTATTTCACCATCACCAGCACGTGATCATTTTTTTTTTGCACCAGGTACAACTCCTATTCCCTTTTCCCTCACCTCCTTAATGCATCTTACCTTCTGCTTCTACAATCAATTCCACTGGCCTAGTTCCAGAGAAGCTATGTTGGCACAGTGACCTATAAAAACATGCACCTCCAGCCACCTACACTCATCATTATGGAAGCCCCACTTCCACACTTGAATTAAAATGGGGGGGACATGAACACCGAGGACAAATACGTTGCCTGGCATTGATTTTTTTCTCTCTACGGGGAATAGATGGATGTTGATGGGTCGTGAAGAGTCACGGCTCAGAAAGGGTCGCCCCATGTTCCCGGCTCCCTTTTCACCTTAGTCCAGCTGTATAATTTGCATGCACATGTGTTCCAATTTACTCACTTGCAGAGCACCAGGTGTGGACACACTGCAACATCAATATCCTCTACAGAGTGTTGGAGGCCCCCTATATACACTGGACTCAACAGCATGGCAGACTTTGGAAATGTCTAGCTGTGTCTACTGTCCCTTTGCCAAGGAAAAAAAACAACAATCTGCGTATCAAACCCCAAAAACTTGGAACTTAAAGTACTGAACTTCTGTGTTCCCCTGACACTTGTTCTGCTATAAAGTAGCACCCCAGAGTAACTTAAGAGTGCTTTCACTGAAGGAAAATGTAGAAATGAAGAGCCTATATTTCGCGGTACACGTCCGTGACCAAACTTTTGTTCAAAACTTCGACGTTCCTTTGAGAAACCGGATCATTTTTTTGATCTGCGGCGGAGATTATAACGAGGACAACTTTAATTGCTGATGACAAATCACGGAGCCAGCGGAGGATCTGGGTGTTGCGGCGCTGCCAAGGAGGGAGCAGCTGGAGAAACAAAGCAGCATTCTGTTTCAGCTCCAAAAGCCTTCTGTCTCTGATTAGAAAAAAAAAGCACTTTAATGCTTCACCAGAATTGGTTTGTAATCTGATCAGAATTTTTTTTTTAAATGCAGCTATTTTTGGGGGGAATTGTGTCTTTATGTTGTATGTAAAGAATGGGTACGAGTACAGAAAACACTTTTCTTTCTGCTTCAACAGCTTTCAGTGGTCAGATTCGCATGCAGCATTTGTAATGGCTTCGCTAACAGGCCGCACAGCACTGTATCCAATCCAGAATAGGCCCTCCTTTCTTCTGCCGTGACCAGTTGTCACATTCCTGCATTAGCCGGAGAGGAACTGTAGCTATAGAGGGGTACCACAGGGGCCAACCCAAACCAAATCTGTCTTCTTTTCAAGGATCTGTGCTAATTATCTCAGATCTTTTCACATTCTGATCTGTGATCTGTTCAACACGGCTGGTACAAACGAAACCATTTGCCTGAACTCGACTCTCACATTGGAACCAATGAAGTCAAACCCCATCCATTTGACCCTTAACTTAGGACAAAAGCAAACGTTGGCTAAAAGTGGCGCTTTAACTCGAGCCACGTTTTTCACTCGGCTCTGAAAACACCTTCGCAAATACAAATCCTATCAACGGTTATATAATTATAGCGTATGAATTATGAGACCAACAGAATCCTGTGCAATAATAAAATATGTCAGATGCAATTCCCTGCAGGAGGTTTTAATATAATCCAAGTTTGTCAAACTATCAGCGGGGGTTCCAAAATATACGGCCTTGTTTAAAATGCGGCAGGAAACTCCATTACGAAACCATAAAACGCATCGTGTAACATCATAAAAGTACCATATTCCCCCCGGAGATGGACTGGAGGGACGAGCAGACATGATGTCATGCTACAACGTCATGACATGTGTATGGAGGGCTAGTGGTTGTAGCCAAGTTGTTCCTTTTGTTATTCAATATATAATTCACAGCCATAGAGAGCACTGATGGAAAGAACACTTCCTCCACATTTCCACAGTTAAAAAGGACCGACATGAGGCTATGCTGAAAGGAAGAGTTTAACAGCCAGTTAAGTCAAGCCAGTTATGTCAAGAAATAGTCCAGTCCCCATAAAGCCAAAAATAATATGTTAATTAATGAGCTTTAGAGGTGCTGATAGGCAGGTTTTGTTACCTTTGGACAGAGCCAGGCTAGCAGTTCCCCCCGTTCCCAGTCTTTGTGCTAAGCTAAATTAGCTATTTACTGGTTGTGGCTTCATATTTAATGTACAGACTTGAGAGTGGTGTCAATTTCTCATCTAACTCTCTGCAAGAAAGCGAATAAGCATATTTCCCAAAATGTTTAAGACTTTTCCTGTAACTTCCCTACAACTCATACACTCCTTTGAAGCTGCGAGTTCAGCATTTTGGCCGTCGCCATCTTGGTATTTGGCCGTCGCCATCTCAGTCTTTTGCAACCAGAAATGACATGAGGGGGGTGGAGCTAAGTACAACCTAACGCTGAATAAGATATTTTTAGGGGACCAAAAAAGGTTAGAATTAACTTTCATGAACTGAAAACTTACTGTGAATGGGTTAAAGATGAAAACATGATGACAACACCCAGACTGGACAACGCCTAGACTGGACAACGCTGTAGTAGCGACCTGTCAATCACAAAGTAGCCACACCCTAAAGCATCCCCTGCTTTATGGTCTATTTGACTCTAAATGGAACCATAATTTACTAAATGAACATCATGCTGTATTGAAGAAGACTTGAAACTAGTGATTGAGACCATAAACTCATGTTAACAATGTTTACTGAGGTAATAAATCAAGTGAGAAGTAGGCTCATTTTCTCATAGACTTCTATACAATCAGACTTCTTTTTGCAACCAGAGGAGTCGCCCCCTGCTGGTTATAAGAAATAATGCAAGTTTCAGGTATTGGCTTCACTTTTCAGACCCTGGAGTTGCCCACTGCTACAACTGAACAAGAAAAAAAACAAGAACAGTTGATATATTGGCCACACAGTGAGGAAAATAAAAAAAGCATGCATGTCCAGGTCTGCGTGGTAAAAGGGACCAGGATGGATCATTCCACTATGGACAAACATCTTTCCTGTCTGCAACAGGGATGTCACATGGTTGGTTTCTTGTGCTGATAACGCTATCAGTAAGTAGATGCTGCTGATCGTAGTGGGAAAAACCCAGCGAGGCCACAGAGTGTAGATTAAATTGTCGGCCGCCTCGGTAATGGATTGGCTGGATGAGGTATCACAGTAATGAGCGAGCCTTGGGGGGAAAAAAATGTCTGTGTGGATTTTTTGGATGAAATGCACCCAGCGTGGTGGATGAGCTGGCACCGTCGCACTCGGTGGTAACCTCCAATCTGTCTGCTCGCCATGTCAGAGCAGAGATACCAATCTACAGTAGGACAGCGCCTTTTGGATGTTTCCTTAGCTGACTTTCTTTTAGTCTGGGGGCAACCAATCAAAGTATTGACGGAGTCCAAGCTTTCTGTTGCGTGTTTCTTATTAAAATGAAAGTGAAACTGCACCACAGAGCTCATATACACTGACCATCTTCTCACCAAAAGCAAAACATGCATAATTCAGTGACCTTCAGCACCAGATTAAAAGATGAAAAATAATGAATTATGTGAAGGAGATAAAACTGAGCGGTGTGGTAGATTCCCCCCCAAGATACATCAAAAATAAATTACGCTGCTGTCATAACTCATCATAAAAGCACTATAACCACACAGCCTGTCCCATCGCCATTGATCCATGAATATCAAAATGATGGTGCGAAGAAACAAATTACATTCTGCAGAAAGATAAATACGGTGGTTGGTTTATCTCGAGCTGACTGAGGCAGGAAAACAGCCATTATCAAATGCAGATTTCTCCCATTTATCACTTCCACAGTGGGTTGCTTGCCGTCAGGAATCGTCATGTTTACTTAAACAGCGATTCACCTTCATCTCCAGTGAGCTCTGAGTACCTGAATAACCGGCTACTGACACTAACCGTGCAGAAGCGAGGAGTTCAGTTCTCCTCCTGCCATCAGAATGGGAAAATTGGATGAAATGTTATCCTGTCCCTGCCCAGATAATGAAGGAGGATAGTTAGCTTGAAGGATGGTGTTCTTTATGGTTCTAAAACACAGAATAATTACCTTGCCACTGAGCCAAACCTGAGTGAAATGGTGTGTTTCGATTGGGCTGGAAATGATGTACCGCAAAACCAAAATCTGTGTGGTGAAGCAATTCCAGCTCTGAACAGCTCCAGCATCGAGCCATGCAGATTCCCTGCTTTCTGAACAAAACATTCATTCAACCGCAGTCGCCAATTTCTTCTGTGTCCAACTATCTTTAATAATCATCTCCTTTCACAATACAACTTGTGTCATCTCTCCTGTAAATAGCCTTCCATTGTGCCACAATAAGAGAACCTCTAAATAACACAGCTGCACTGACACCGCCGCACTTCCTCTATCTGGTGCAGTTCTGCACTTTTAGGCGCTTATCAGTTGGAAACAGGAAAAAGGAGAAAGGCTATTTACCTCCGCAGAATAAATCATGCGGATGGGAATGAAATATGAACATTATAAACATTTATAAATCCAGTAAGTGGGGAACAGAATCGCAGGCGCAGTTTGTGTTGGTTCAGGCTGCTCACTGAACCCCTAGTGGCCGTATCCAGAAATGCATGTAGGGATTCACATATATTTTTTTATAATGAAAAAATAATGATTTAATGTAAAGATGAATAATATTTACCTTGTTGTGTCTTCTTATTGACAGAATATACTGTAGGTTTATCAATGAGTATGCAAGGCTCATCTTCGGTTTACTGACGGGTTTTGTGGTTTTTGAATGAGTTCGGTTTCAATTGTAACTCTCACAATATTCCATCACTCATTGGGCATAATAGACGAGATATTAAAATGCACCTGCTGGTGCCTGATTATTAATTTTCATGCACATAAACGAAGCCTCTGTTTACACGCCCTCTATATATTTTTGTAAACCCCCAACCTTAAAGTTCAAACTGTACCTATATGAACAGAATGACAAAGAATTTATGTTTTACAGGAATCTGAAACTTTATGAGACATTTCATACATGAAAATATGATCATACATTTAGAGATAGATTACATTTTAAATCCCTCACAACTCTTTCATGATCCTACAGGTTCTGTTTCAGCAAATGTCTTTAGAAAGTCTCCGATGTCCTGCAACAAAGACATCGAAGGCAAACAAATATCAACAGTAACACACTTAAGCTACATCTCAATACCAAACACTAGAACTGTGCCCTTGCGTTTAGGTAGCAGGGCTGTTATCTGATCCCTCCTGAATCTTAAATCCCTCAAGCCCTCACACCAACTCTCTCTATCTCCCCCTCTCAGGTTTTTACGAGGTGAGAAGCACAAGCCGATTTTCCCCCCACACACACCGTTGGCCCTGTTCTGACCCAGAAAGCCTTTATGCATATTAGTGTATTTTACAAGCCGGAGCAGCCGTGTGTGAAAATGGAAAGAGTGTGTGCAGTGCTCAGCTAGGGTTCAGTTCCAAGGTTGCCGAGCTAATGAAGCTCTATTGGCTTTGTGAAGCTACTGGTACTTATATTATAATTAAAGCACAGCGGCACAGTGTCAGTATCCCACGCCGACTTGAGCGGGAGTTTCATTACAGCTTGCATGGCACAAATTTGACCTCATCATATTGTAGGTATTGGTCAAACAAAATGAATGTTTTCTTATACAAAAACATTATTTCTTACTTTACCTTCAGTGAGCAAGTTCTTGTAACTCAGCTAAATGCACGAGGCATCTTAACCAGCCGTTATGTGCACATTTTTATGTGTATTTCTAAAGGAATCCAAAATGTTGTAGCTTGCATTGGGGTCTTTATGCGTGAAACTTTGAATATGGTAAGCATTAGCAAGATTAAAGGAACTGTTTGATATTTTGGGACATACTCTTATTTGCTTTTTTGCTGAGTTACGCCGAATTCACACCAGGTAGTAAGTTAATTAAACTTACACTTACACTTCCTAAGTGTACACGTGTCAATATTTAACAGGAGTCACAGGATCTGTTTGCTGATTGGCTGGGGGTCCGCTCTGGCTGCACTTCGGCGCTAAAAGTTAAACTTTTCCCACCTTCTGTCTGGCCGCATTTCGCCGCAGAATCAGCTTTTCATAGACATCACATGGCAGTTCGTCGCAGGCCACACTTTGCCACTGCTCCAGTGTGAATTTGGCGTTAGATGAAAAGATGAATATATCCCTGTTATGTCTGTAAGGTATTATATCTTCTTGTGTTTCGTTTAAGAGGTACAAAAACCGAGGAGTAAAAACAACGAGTATGAATACAAGCAAACATCTGTCCTATCACCTCTGGTTTTATATTTTATAAGAATAATTAGGCAAACTTTTAGATAATGTCACATTAAACATTGAAAGTTGAACCGATATAAGCTTTTAAAAGTCTTTTATCACAGAACTATGACAAT
>CAKALG010016066.1:0-10406 GCA_916700815.1 Helicolenus hilgendorfi
CATCAAGTTTTTACCGGCTGTCCGGCCCTGTCTGTACTGGGCTTCTGTGTGTCTGTCATTCGGGTTGCGAATGAGAGCGTGTTCCAGGACTGCTCACCGGCCAATCAAATTAGTTTAACTTGTGCCCACGTCATATGCTGTAAAACAGTAGATAAATAGTCTTGAGCATCACAAACCCTGCAAAATGACTTGTCTTAGTATCAGAATTTTATCAATTTGGTCCACATGACTGAATCATAATCATTTCCAAAATTCACAACATTTATATGACAACATATTCTGCTTCAGACCATATTTGTTGGCGTTTAGCCTTTCAAAAATAACGTTTTCACTGCGGGAGGCCCGCCCCTGTATTAATGGGTAATTGGCTCTTTTCTCTTCCCTTTATAACACAGGTATATAACAAGTGCACCATTATAAATGCGGTTTAGCAATAGATTTGTCATGTTTTATTGCACTCTTGCTGTTTTTTCTGGATGGCAGTCCACACGACAGAGAAGTTACTTCTCATATTTCTCTAAAGACAAAAAATCCTGTTTCCTCAGGCTGTCTGTCTTCTGTCCTTTCTTCACTCCTCCTTTATCTGAGTCCGATTATTCTTCTCTAAACTTCACAAAGTCACTTTGTAAAAAAAAAAAATCTATTTTTTCTTACTTTTTATAATAATACCTTCTGTCCTTTCTTTCCTTCAAAGGTTTCTGTATCAATTAATCAAAACTAGAGAATGGCGGAGGATGTCTTCATCTTAGATAGTGTGATTTAGCAAAATTTTAATTGAAACATTTACTTTTTATAGGGGATGGGACTCTGGGCTTTGACTGTACTGGAGCTTAGTGGGAGGCCTTAAGAACTGAAACAGTTTGCTGTCACTTTATTTCTTTTGGAGTTTTTTCCCCTTAAGATTTACAGATACTTAAAAGTGTATTTTGAAAGAAAAGAAAATTGAATCGAATCCGAAGCCGAATCCCACAGCCTTCCTCTTCAGGAATGAACCTCCGAAACAACAACAACATTTTAAATCCCGCTTTTTTGGGAACATATTGCACATATTTGTGCATCCTGCTCATTTCCTTCAACACCACTTTTTGTTAACTTGTACTTAAATTTCTGTCAAACAAATACATGGTGGAAAGTACCAACCATATCGACCATCTTGTGTTGAAAACAGAAGTAAAAATGCTGTTATTGTATAGATTAAATTCTTTAATGCCTATGTGTTTTCTCTCTTTCCTTTCAGACGAGTGCACTGTGACCAGATCCTATCTTTTCCTCCACAAGTTCTGGTTCTTCAGCACCATCTACTACTTTGGTAACTGGGCCTTTATTGGGGTGAGTTTCAAGGATGTAAATAAAATGATCTTAATTTTAAGCAGAGTGAGAATTACTGTTGAATGTTTTTAAAGAAAAAAGCTCAGACAGGTAAGACTTTTTGTTCATTATAGACAAAGATAAATAACTTTCTATCTTCTGTGCAATAAAACATTTACAGCAACAACATCTGTGAAACATTTAATTTAGCTCAAAAGCGGTTCAAGAGTATTTTCTTCGGGGGGGAAGAGTGTGAGAGCCGAAGCACATAATTTAATTTCTACTCAGAAAAAGGTTACTGGAAAATGATTTTCCGAGACTGCACACAGCTAATCTCCTCGGCGAAATATTTAATAGCCTCTCTCCTGGTGCAGTTGATGCATTCTATCGATCAAGTGATCCATATGAAATATTTCCTAATGTGTGCGCTGCTTATTATTTTTAGGCTTTCCTCATTGGTCTGGTGGTGTCCTGCTGCAGAGGGAAGAAGTCTGTGATTGAAGGAGAAGTGGAGGCCGATGACTCAGACTTAAGTGATGATGAATATGTGCACTGAGAATCAGTATTCACACGGACGGGTTCGTAGATATTCCCACCATCACTTAAAGGGACTAGAAAGTACAATTTCATAAACAAATAAATGGATGTCGGTAATTTGTCATAGTTTAATTTATTGTTTTTAAGGAGTTATTGCAGTGTTGTCTTGTGGAGTTGACGCATCCCTCCCCTTAATGAGACCGCTGAGACTGATTGTTGTGTCTTTCTCAGTCAATATTATTGATGACTTTGGGATTCTGGGAGTGTCCTCCAACTCAAATCCCACCTTGAGAATTCACTTATCAACAGTCTGAAACTGACACGAATTGGTCATATTGGTTTATATTTTTATTGCGGCAGCAGAGACAGTCGTACACTTCTCCAAAAACTTTATGTCTAAGCTTCAAGTTGGAGCTCGGACATACTTTGTACATTCTCGAAGCACTTTCTAGACCCTTTAAATGGTTACTTTATGACAATATCTATAGTTGGCTCTAATATACCTTTTGCATCAACATTCTGAGCCTCCACAAACTGTTCTGCTTGCTTGTTTTCTGAAACGCTAATTGGTATAAAATAATGATTCTAAGTGTTGACAGCAGTAACATTTTCAAAATGTATTTTTGCTCCTTTTTGTCTGAGGTTAAATACAGTGCTAGAGAGTTTGCTGCTTTTTCTCTACATTTAATCATTTGCCATCTCAGACCATTATTTAAGTAAGCGTTACTGTTCTTGCATACCTGCACTGTGTGAAATGTAAAGGACCAATTGCGGCTGTTGTTTCCAAGGTTTCAGTTATTCTTGGTTTTTAATTATATGGTTTCAACAGCTTTTTGCTGTCTTTGTTGTAAGAACATGGTACAAATAGGGAAACATTAATGAATCGAATATGGATGTAATTTTATTTTAATTAAGGAGTACTTCTTTTTGCTCTAGAGTTTATAAACACCAGGCTTGTGACATAGATCTGGCTCATTTTCAGCTATGTGTAATTTCTTTACAGTGTATTTAGCAGTTTCAAAATGAATACAAACCGATCATTTAATCAACAAACTGACAGATAATATTAATACGAATGACATGTTTTTAATTTGGAAACCAAATACGTGTGCCTCATGAATGTGTAGCACCACGATGGGCACACACTACTGTATATGCTACCCTCTAAATTAGCCTCACAGACGTCAGTATGAATCTCACAAGTTTGGTTTTTGCTTTGAGATATTAGTCTGGGAACCTTCACTGAGAGAGAATCGGTGTAGCAGGAACTGTGGTCACACGATGACGACAGAAGCTGCATCACAAAGGTCAAAGGTCACATGTAGTTTTCATCTGTGATTGGTTGAAAAGAATGCTGTTGTGGAAGTTGTGTCAATATTGAATGATGCCTGTATTTAAAGAAATAAAACCATTTTAAACACACCATATTTTCCAGTTCCAACTATTTTCTTTTATACTCAGGTATTCAATGAGTGGTTAATATGTTAGCATAATATTTAGACTTTGTGTCACAGTTGTGTGGAATATGACCTTTCCACAGCAGACATTTTGACATTTCATTGCAGGGTAAACACCGGTGTAATTAATAAGATTAATTATGGCCCTGGTATTGTGCATGCTGGCTCACTGGGACGCGTATAGATGGTAGCGCACAAATTGGGAAAACTTGCAAAAACTCTCGTGAGACTCGCTGCCTGACAACCTATCCTCCTAACCTTAACTCTTCGAGGTCAGTACCTGACCTCGAAGAGTTTGAATTGGCCAATATGAGTGTAGATTGACTCTCAATCATGCAGATCACAATCACCTGAGTGATGAATGTGTTTGTGTCTATTGATAGCTTGTTCTGCATCATGATGGTGATTTGACGATGCCTGACGAAGATCTCTGTTGGATCGAAACGTTGCACAATTAAACTTGCTGGGAGCTTTTAATACAGCGTGCAGATCTTTTGTATGATCCATTCCCAACCATCTCACGAGAGTTTAACAAATAGTGGGTTACCACCTAGACCTAGACCTAGACCAAGACCTAGGCTGAGCGGCTCACCGGAATAGATGTGACACACAAATGGTGCCTTCAAATGGGGTCGTGTTTACCGTGTTCACGAGTCCATAAGAAAGCCCCTAGTGGCTTCAAGACGCCGATAGTGACGTTAATATTGCCGTTGCTTAGCAGCAGTATTCTCACGACTTAACCACTTGAACGTCAAGCATATTGTGTACACGACTCCCCATGTGTTAAACACAAGCTCACGAGTTTCATTTGAAGGCACCATAATTAATTTCATCAGTTACATCTGTGTTTACCTTGCAAAGAAATGTCAAAATGGCCGTAGTGAAAAGGGCCTTTAGAGCAAGTTATGTGTTACAGATGTTTACAGGGGAAGTCACATTTTGTTATATTTGTGTCAAATTAGATTTTAATCACATATCTATAGTATCTGTATTCCACATTATTTATTCCTGTAATAGTACATATTGTTGTATTAATTGTTAGTGAGTACTATAGTGAGCTGGTTCTACAGTTTTAATTTCTAATGCCTCGTGTTTGAGTCAGACTTTTTTTTTATTACTGAAACCAATACAAGTCCTTGTGACACAGCATCATTTCAGCAGTTTTCAAAACTGTCCACAGCCATTTTTCATTACCACCCCACCCTCTCCCGAAACATCTGATCATTTCTCATCCTGCTGTCTATAAAACATACTGGCTATGTGGTTTCTGTCGAGTCTCCTCTCATGAAATATCTTTCTCTAACATAATATAATGTCAGAAGTGCCCTTTAACTCTGTTACGTATATACCGTATTATCTTCATTAGTAACTATAACAAGTGCTTTGTTAGAATTATGACCACATTGTGGTGAGATTTGACAAAATCTATTAAGGAGCTGAAACCATATAACCACAATCGGTAATTCAGTGAGAGAGAACGTGTATTCTGCTGTTCAGAGCTCAGGGTTTTGACACTTTTAGAGTATAAGGACATGTATCAAATGAAACTGACAGTTAAATACATCCGCTCTCGGATTAGCATATAACTAACTCGGTGCCTGCTTTGGATGGATTTGCATGAAATTTTGAGTGCATGTCCAATTAGAGATTTTGGTATGCATACCTTGTCATAACTATTGTGCGAGCCTGCTTTGAGTTAAGCCATTATGTGATATGCCACCCCCTCATACACTAATAAACCAAATAAGCCTTGAGCCAAAAACATGGAGCCCTAGAACTCTAGCAGGGGAGTGTGTGATCAACATGTCAGATCAGAGGATTTCTGGCTGTTCAGGGTGCAACTTTTCCTGTCATACCCCTTATTCAAAAGCCAAGTCTTGTCTCGTCGTTTCTTTCCTTCCTGCATCTCTTTTTTAGGCTTCTCTTGTGAGTTTGTTTGGGAACAGTGAACACATTTTATTGAATAAATGAATGAATTATCTCGGGAAAATATCAATATTTTTGCAGGGAGCTACAATATTAGTAAGATTAGTAGGGCCATGAATATCAGATGCATTTGATTTTGACTTGGTATTTGTATTGGTGAACATGACCACATTTGCCTTAACACAGGCTATTTAATGTTTTTGTGTACACATCATGGTTAACATATATTACATGAAAAAAAAACAAATCTGAGATTTCGAGAATAAAGTCATAAGTTTACGAGAAAGAAAGTTGTAGTATGAGAATAAAGTCATAATATAAAGTGTTATTTTCTTTTTTTCTCGTAAACTTTGGACTTTTTCACATAATATTACGACTGTTTTTCTGGTAAAGTTATGACTTTATTCTCATAATATTACGACTGTTTTTCTCTGAATATTCTGACTTTATTCTGTAAATCTCAGATGTTTTTTCCCTCAATGTGACCTTAATACTCCGTAGTACATTTGCTCTTTGGCCCTCACTGAATTAGACTTATATACTACATACTTAAACTGTGTAACCTTCATCACAATGCTCAAATGTTTTGCGGCTCCAGACAGATTTTTTTTTAATTATTTTTGCCTAAAATTACTATCTTTTGATAATAAAGGTTGCTGACCCATGCACTAAACCTTCAAGCCACCAAGGAAGCATCAATTTGATTACGTCCTAATTTGTATCATGCCTGACTATCCAGCTAATATCAGTTAAACAATGAAACATTTTATGTGATTATCTGATATCACAACTAAACTTAAAAAAATAACCAAAAAAACTGCCCACTTTTTGGGCGTCTGACAGCAAAAGTACATTTTATTTTTAACTGAGGCAGACCCTGTTTTCAAATAAGGCAGAGATGATTGTGTAGGCTACTGTAGATATTATATCAAGAGGAATTACAGAACAGTAGCCGGAGGGCTTTTTCACAGCAGACATTATGGCTTGTCAAAGCAGGAGAAGTACAGGTGTTACTAATAACACTAACGACGGCTCTGTTCCATTCAAGTGTTCCAGTGAGACAGTGACAGTGAGTCAGCATGCACCACACCAAGAACACCAAGTCAAAGCAGCTTAATGGAATTCAGCCATCATTAATTTCATTATGTACACCTGTGCATTTCCTACTGTGACAAGTCAAAATGTCTTCCGTGAAAAAAAGGCATATCTTATTGTTAGGGGCCTCTGTACCCATCATCTATCCTTCTGCTCCACAGGATAAAAGACCATAATGCATTATACAGTGCATGGGAAGTAGCCTACCTGCTGAGGACTCCTCTTCCAAAGTTACTTTTTTGTTTCATAACTTTTTTTTTTTTTATTTCTAGTGCAACTATCCTGGAAAGTACAGTTCTAGTTTTACAGTTAATTATACTGTAACATTAGCTTTTAGCTTAGTTAACTCCCTGCAAGTTGGATATTGTTTTGCTGGCTTATAAAATTATTAATAATACATTATAGCCTTTCTGTAGCTTTTATAAGTCTGGGGATAAATATGCGATTGTCTTAATTAAAGTCTTGGGCAAATTTAGCCAAAATATAGCCAAAGTTATGGGGGTGAACTTGAGTTTCCAAAAAAAACACAACTATTACTGTTTTTGCCCAGCATTACGTAACTTTTCCTCTGTCATTATGTCCTCCACAACATTTGTCGGGATGGTTTCTGTGATTTCTGGGTGTGCCCCGAGCCTTTCCTCTGGGCTTTCACTCCTGTGACAGGCCCTTGATAGACCAACAGTTTGCCTTACCCCCCAGTCACGCCTCCAGAGAGGAAAAGTGAGCAGGATCAATGTGATTATGTTGATTCAGTGTTTGCAACCCCTAAGCAGGTTAACCTCTCTGCTCTCATGGGCCTGTGGGGCCTGCCACTCATTCCCAAATGATGACTTGTCCACCAGGCTTGTCAACACGTCCCGGCTCAATTTACCAACACCTAGGCCTAAACAATGCAGCTTTCACTTTCAGACACACAGGACATTTTTGTCAAACTTATAACAGGCACATTTGCAGCATTAAATCTTTAATTTGTGTTTCTAAATATGCCGCAGGATTTTCATTAAATGAGTCAAACTCAATCATATTACTCTCATTAACTGTGCTCCAAAGTGTAAAGAAAGAAGGCTATTAACACAGTGAATGAATTTTTTATTTTTGCATTTTACAGTTTTTCTCAATTGTTTACAGACATTTTCTGCAAGTATATTTCATATCAGAATACGGTTTATATTCTTTTATAATCCATAGCTTGCAGAAGAGATATACACGTATGGGGATTGCACCAATAGACCTTCCATCTCTTCTGGGCAGAACACATTGTTACACCATACACACCTCTTTCTATGTCTTTCTGCTCCAAAACAGAAGAGCTCCCCTCTGGCCCATTTAACTCTAATTGCTAATTGAACTAGTGTGGAACATGTGTTTGCCCTGATGTGAGGAGTCAGGGTGGATAGTAGGAAGTTTAAGTTTAGCATTTTGAATGTTAGTTTGTTCCACGTGAACACACAATATGTTTTTATTCAAGAATATCGTGCCAAATGTAGAGAATTGTGTGAGTAGTAAGAAACATGCTTGTATTTCAGCAGAATTGGTTCAGGGGGTTGAGTTACAGGTTGTGGTCTTGTGCCTGAAGTATCAGCAGTGTTAGTGTGTAAACAATTGAGAGAAACTGCAACTTGGCTACTGCAGGAAGTGTTGGCACGTAGAGAATCTAATCATTTTGCCTGGAGACTTATTTTCAGGCTGTCAAAATAAAGGTGGGAGTGTTTTTCACCTCAATACGTTGAGCAGTATTGTTGG
The DNA here is from genome assembly GCA_916700815.1 of Helicolenus hilgendorfi. Classification (NCBI taxonomy): domain Eukaryota; kingdom Metazoa; phylum Chordata; class Actinopteri; order Perciformes; family Sebastidae; genus Helicolenus; species Helicolenus hilgendorfi. The sequence goes on from CAKALG010016066.1 coordinate 8,067, forward strand.
AGGAAACTACCACATAGTTAATAGGAAAAAAACAGGAACTGAGCAGCATGAAGTCTGTCACGAGTCCTTTTAAACCATTTCTTTGAGACTTTTTGACACAAAAGGAAAAGAAAAAATGACAGAACTGTCAAAAATAGCATTTTAGACAAACACCAACTTAAAATAGACCTTTTTCATTTGTTTATGTGCATGAAGTTTGTCATGCTCAGTAGCTGGTGAGTCACGACGAACGTCTGACAGTGACATAATTCACCCAGTAGAGCTGATGATCTCTGATCCCATGCACATTCAGAGCTCCACATTTGAATACGATTAGGTGATATAAGATGATAAATTACCACTGGAGGCACTGAAACTTGTCTGATTTCATCTCTCTCCTAATGATATTTATTCTGTGGAGGAAAAACAATCTGTAAGCCATGCATTTATTGAGCAAATGCTTACAGTTTTAGGAGGGAAAATAAGTTTCAACACTGGTAAATAACAGAATTGCATTCAATAGCTTATGATGTGTGCTTTTCTAGGATGACCTTGGTTATTTTGGGGTTTTCATCTTGAAGTGTACAGTACAGTCTGTCCTTTCAAACATAAAAAAACACTAATTTATTAGTCTAAAAAGAGAACATTCAATCTTGTGAAGGGCTCATTGCATGGGTGGGATATGATCTCAAAAAGTACAAATTGCAAGTCTCCTTCAAAAACAATCTAAGGCACACTGTAGAATTTGTACAAAATTAAAATGCCTTTGTTTTACATAGCAATAATCGTTTAAAATGACCAACGCGTTGCAACTGACATACTTTAGGTCTTCATCAAGGTCATTGTCAGCATCCAGCAGTAGCTTGCACACCTATATTGTGTTAAACTAATCAGTAGAGTGGGAGGGTGGTTCTCCATCAACGTGAACACCTATTGGTCCAAAACTAAGGCCTGTTGAAAGAGGCTGGGACACGGGTGGACACTGGTCTTGGGGTATGGGATATAACACATGCGCAGTGTAACTGAAGCTGCGGTCGTGTGTTGCGATTGGCTCAATTTCGACAAGTGCAGACCAGATTTCACTGCACATGTGTTGTACCTCAAAGATGTGACGCGTTGATGACGCATGACCCAGCCTCTTTCAATAGGCCTTGTCCAAAACAAGGAGGTGATGCATCATCAATAGAGAGAACAAAAAAGGAAAGGGGAGGGAAGGGGAATTGGAAGGAAGTGAAGGAAAGAAAGAGGAGATGAAGGGTAAACCTAAATGATTAAAACAATGATAAATATGATATAATGTGACTACTAAGTCGATGTCTACACATGATGAATTCCTCAATCTATAACTACTATAGCCTGGTCCATATTTTTCTATTCATGCCTACAAACACATTCTGTAATGACTACATTACCCTTACCCTTCAATAGTTCAATACATTAAAATAAATGTTTCTATTGTTCCTGAGGTGATTTTTCATCAATTAAAACAAATAAAACAATTATTGCCATGTTAAATAAATGATAATAAAAAGGCATTTGAACTCTACAGTGTACCTTGGATTATTTTTGAAGGAGACTTGCATTTTATATATATTTTTTTAAATCCACCCATGCAATGAGCCCTTCACAAGATTGATTAAGCACAGTGCACCTGAAGGATTCAAAGAGCACCTGTATGTAACTACACATACAAAGAACAAGCAGCACTTTCTACTCTGTTGTCTTCAACAACATGTATTTATTTTAGAATATACCAAGAGTTTCTAAATTGTGACATTACTGCAATACAAATGTTGCACCAAATGAAGAGTCGTCTTACACCAGCTAATAAATGCACAGTTGCTAAAGGGTGCCATTATGGTCTCTCAAATACTGATAGATGTTATTTTATAAAGATGATTTATCCCACTTATCTTTTACATGCTGTCAGGTTTTGTATGTACAATGCGACAGTTTCTCTGGGTAATAAAAGAAAAGCCAGTGTTTTTCCGAAGGCATTTCACTATATTGGACGTTGGCACATTAATGAAAATAATCTCTCACAAGGCCTGTAACAGGCAGCAGTACTGCATATAATTAACCTAATTATGTCTGCTAGAGTAAATTGAAATGCACTGTAAATTCAGACATTAATGTCTAGACTGCAGCTCTACACGTAATCAACTTAATTTATCTTGTGATGACGTCAGAGCACGACCGGGAGTCCTCATTAATGTGAGCCTGCGTTTATTGTCTGCTCTTCCCTATTTCCCTCTCGTCATTATTCTCCACCGATGGTGCGCCCATCCAAGTCACACCTCCTCCTCCTCCGTCGCATCCTCTTCTCCTGCTGGGTTCGACCCACGCCGATGCTCTCAATGC
>CAKALG010016067.1:0-12540 GCA_916700815.1 Helicolenus hilgendorfi
ACCCCCGACCTTGACGACCTGCTCTACCCTCTGAGCCACAGTCGCCCCGGTGCCTATGTTCTGCCGCGACCTCTCCTTCCGGAGGGATTAAAGGTGTTTTACTTCCCTCACATGTCAACATTTGCATATGACTGTCTCTATAGTTCCCTGAATCACCCCAAGTCCAATTAAGCTGCTTTAAGACTTGGCTGTCCTCTCGTGCCCACCAGGGTCGACATTAACCTAGAACACAACTTCACACACAATATACAGTTAAGCTGATATGCACAGTTCTGCTGGGTTTGTCTTATTTCACAAATTTAATATCACGCAACGGATGCAATTCATGAAATTAAGTGTCCCAATCTGGAATGTGGAGGAAAAGACAATATTGGCTACTGCAGGTCTCAATGAAGGCAAGTGATGGCTCAAATTGTCAAAGGTCTTGCAGTTAATCCCCATTTCATCGGAGTGAACGGAAATCCGCTTTCAAGCCAGATTATTTGGGCATTTTGTGTCTTAAGGTAATAAGCTGATTTTAATTACAGTTCAAATAAGTTTGCTTATGGCTCCTTTGCCGCTGAGTATCACTGCCAAGCAGGCCACCCTGGCTAACCTAACCACCTAATCCTATCAGAGGTCTCTGAAGTGCAGGTATAAAAGTTAAAGTCAGATGTGCAGCACCAGTCAGTGACAAGAAAGATCGACTGCTAAAGATAAGGATGGCAGAAAAGTGGGGAAATCAGGTATTCGCTGCCAGGCGGTACCATGAAGACACTACAAGAGGATCTGCCTTCGTTTACACAAACAGCAATCATACCAAAGGTACAGTATTTTATTTTTTAATAATTCCGTGCCGAGCAAAATCTACACATCGTTTTGCCAAGAGAACCTGATTCAAATGTAGTGATTTATCATCGTATTGTGTTGACTTTGTGTTGGAATTCACTGACTATAGACATCTTTAAAGTCAGTATGGTTGAGAAAATAAATGAATAAATAAATAAGTAAATATATCATTAAATGTAGCAAAAATAATTGTACAAATAAATGTAGCTATTAATTAATTGATAAAATGTGACATAAATGGATATTTCTGTTTTAATTTGCTTATTTATTTTTATATTAATTCCCTTATTTATTTATTTTGCATTTATTTATTTTTTTGCATTTTTGTTTTTATTTTGTATTTATTTTATAGATATTTTTAAATGTATGTATTTATTTATGCATTTATTTATTTATCTACGATATACCCTTTGCATTTCACCCCTTATTTATTTCCCCAAAAGCTTCATCTCACATAAACATTTTGCTTCCAAGCCGTTAAACAAGACAATGTGAACTTCAGTGGTGTAATGTAGCTAAGTACATTTACTCAGGTATAATTTTGACAAACTTGTACTTGAGTATTTCCATTTTTTGCTACTTTATACGTCTATTCCACTACATTTCAGCGGAACATATTGTACATTTTACTCCACTGCATGTATTTGACACAGTTATAGTTACTAGTTACTTTTAACAGATATACAGTATGATATGCTTAAATGATATGATGCAGTACTTTACTACTTATCTACCCAGTAGTATATAAAGTATCTAAAATTGGCACCACATTGACGAACTACAACATTCAAAGGCTCTTGCATGTATTTATTAGTGATAAAAACAGAATAATATTATATTTTATAATAATATAACACTTAAGTACTTTTGATAGGCTACTTTAAGTACTTTAAGTTGTTGATAATACTTGTACTTTTACTTATGTAACATTTTGAAACTAGGTCTTTTACTTAAACTATATTTCTAAGGATCTGAGTACTTCCTCCACCACTGGTGAACTTTGAGAATATATGCGGTTCTGTTGTGTTTTTTCAGGTCCTTTCAACAGCCTCTAATGCAGTTATTATTGTTGTACAAAAGATTAAGAGTTAAGATACTTTTGTCTCATTCTTATTACAAGACAGATCATTTTTTCATCATCAATATATTATAAATATATAAACATGAGCTGTCACAAAAAGGTATTCTATTGCTTCTAAGACCTTACAAAATAGGTCAACGTGGACACCACATGAGATTAAGACTAAATAATACATATAATGTTTTTTCTTTCAGATCCCTTTGAGGGTCCCAACTACCACATCGCTCCACGATGGGCTTACAACGTTTCAACAGTCTGGATGTTTATCGTGGTCATCTTATCAGTCTTCACCAACGGCCTCGTCTTGGTGGCCACGGCAAAGTTCAAGAAACTCCGTCACCCTCTGAACTGGATCCTGGTCAACCTGGCAATAGCTGATCTCGGAGAGACAGTTTTCGCCAGCACCATCAGCGTATGCAACCAGGCTTTTGGTTACTTCATTCTGGGACACCCGATGTGCGTCTTTGAGGGCTACGTTGTCTCAGTTTGTGGTAAGTGGTCACAGTTTTTCTCTTTGATTGGAGGGTTTTCATGGTGCTGGATAAGTTATCAATATCTTATTCTTTACACAGGTATTACTGCTCTCTGGTCCCTGACTATCATCTCCTGGGAGAGATGGGTAGTTGTGTGCAAACCCTTTGGGAACGTCAAGTTTGATGAAAAATGGGCCACAGGTGGAATACTGTTCTCCTGGATCTGGTCGGCAGTGTGGTGTGCTCCCCCCATCTTTGGATGGAGCAGGTAGCCTGGTGTTTTTTTAATAAAAAAAACAAACAAAAACAAGAGTGAATAATTCATCAGTGCTGTAAACTAAACATGTTCTTGCATCAGGTACTGGCCTCATGGACTAAAGACTTCCTGTGGACCTGATGTCTTCAGTGGAAGTGAAGACCCTGGAGTCCAGTCCTACATGATTGTTCTGATGACGACATGTTGTCTCCTTCCTCTGGCTATCATCATCTTGTGCTACCTTGCAGTCTGGTTGGCTATCCGTGCTGTAAGTCATCTTACCAGCAGTTTTATACTCTATATAAAGTAGATCAGTTATTCCCAAAGACTGGGTCAGGACCTACAGCTGGGTCGCACAAGATTTTATTATACGTAGGGTCACCAAATACATTTGCAAAAAATTCTTCCATCGTCTTTTATTCAAGATTTATATCTGCAGTACATCTTTGAGGGAGCCTGAATGTCCGTATTGTTCTGATAATTGTAGCCTGCTCATACATGCCAGTCTCACGGCAGTTCATGAAATAGTCACGAAATTTATTTGATTCGTGTACATAGACACAAATTTCACTTTTTTTTCGTGACACTCAGCACAACTCACGAATCAGCACAACAACATACATACATACAACCTACAAATGTCCGGACGCGCACGACACACGTGTCAATTTCTTCTCCAGTCTTTTCAAAACAAAATGACTTAGTTAGGTTTAGGAAAAGATCAATTTGGTTAGGCAACAAACTACTGAGTTAGGTTTAGGGAAAGATCAATTTGGTTAGGATTAGGTAAAAAACTACTTAGTTAGGTTTAGGAAAATATCAATTTGGTTAGGATTAGGTAAAAAACTACTTAGTTAGGTTTAGGAAAAGATCAATCTCGTTAGGATTAGGCAACAAAACTAGGTTTAGGAAAAGATTGCGGTGTGGGTTTAAAATAACACCAGAAGTGTCGTAACTTAACTACGGAAGTTACGTGACAATTAAATCAACCTTGACCTCTGGTTTCACACAGGGTACGGACGCCGGTCTCCTGGGGTAAAGTCCAATGTTCTTTGACCCATGCATCCACCCCGACCTCCTCCCTATGCAGTGTTTGCCGCTCCCTATACTTCCCGGTTCACAATTACGTGGGGTACAAGCAAATTGATTTTATGCTGACCATTACTAAAAAAAATGTGAAATTCGTGTCTATGTCCATAAATAAATACATACAATTTTGTGAGTATTTTCTCGAACTACTGCAGACTGGGCTGACTTACAGTATAACATTGAATCTAATATGAAAGGCTAGCGTATATTCTGTATGTTTTACCAATGAGAGAAAAAAAACAAGAGCCTCTTTACTCTGCATAAATGCATTTATTTGGTCTCATTTATATAAGTATTTAACATGTGTATGTTTTTAATAACACGCATAAAACAAAGTTGTGATTTATCAAACGTATATCTCTTCAAAATGGCTGGTTCACATATTCAATATAATATAAGATGATGCAGAAATGACAGTAAAAATGGACAGGAATGTTAATTTATGTACATCTTTGCTCTTCTCAGGATTTAGAGATAAGGACTATTGTGAATTTTTAAAAAGTGGGTGCCCAGAAAAGAAGTTTGAAGTAGATCACAGGCCTTGCGGACTCTCACACTGTTGTTTTGTGGATCACAGGTCGCCATGCAGCAGAAGGAATCAGAGTCGACCCAAAAAGCTGAGAGAGAGGTATCCAGAATGGTCGTTGTCATGATCATCGCATATATTGTCTGCTGGGGACCTTACACCGTCTTTGCCTGCTTTGCTGCGGCTAACCCTGGATATGCCTTCCATCCTCTGGCTGCTGCCATGCCTGCATACTTTGCTAAGAGCGCCACCATCTACAACCCAATTATCTATGTCTTTATGAACCGACAGGTGGGCACAACAATCCCTTTGATCAACTTTCTACATCTAAAGCGGATGTGTTTGGTTTTTAATATACCTTTTTATTTTCTCCCTATCAGTTCCGTGTTTGTATCATGAAGCTCTTTGGCAAAGAAGTGGATGACGGCTCTGAAGTATCCCAGTCAAAGACAGAGGTCTCCTCCGTGGCTCCTGCATAAAGCTGCTGGACGTTCTCACTTTTGGTTGTGATTTGTACAGTAAATATATATTATTTCATTCATTTTTTTTTAGTAAATATAGCTTTCTGGCAAAAGACAAAAACAACAAAAAAAATACTTAAAGCAAATAAAAATATCAAGCATACTGAAAGTTTTCCTTTTGTTGATTTTACTACCGTTGGAGAGGTTGTCACATAGATTTATTACATGGCTTTGTTGAATACTTGATTCTGATTTGTCAATCACGGCGTTCTACGGTCTGTTATTTCTTTATAGCAGACCGTTGCTATGTATAATAGACCGTTGCTATGGGCGCAGTTCTGATGTCGGACTCTGGAAGACCCTTTTTGTGTCAAATTATTGATTTCTTAAAGGCAGGGTTGACAATGTTCTCCAGTATACACTATTTGTTATATTGGTTAAAATGGTCTTTACAGCCCGACAGCAATACATTACTTATGAGCTCTGAAAAAGGACTGGAAAAGAGCCGTCATCTGTAGCTGCTGTAATCCTGTAAAAACGTCTTTACTGGAGAATGGAAGAGAAAATTCAGCCAAAAGTAGCACAGCCGTGGTTATTTGTCATGAGGTAGCATTGTTGAGTTGAGGCACTCTCTCCGCTCTGTGTCTGTGAAGTAGCCATGTAATAAGCGGGATAGTGTACAGCCAGCGGGTCATTGTTCTGAAATAAACCCCTTCAGGGTGATGCGGCAACTTCTTCTACACGTTCCTCTACACGCTTGGCACACAGGAAAGGCAATCTGCAACCTCACCGCAAGATACCGCCAGATCCTACACACTGCTCCTTTAAGAAAAACACACAGAGAATAATCTTCCAACTCTGCAGCTTTAAAGGACCAGTGTGTAGGATGTAGCAGCATCTAGTGGTGAGGCTGCAGATTGCAACCAACTACCAATACCCCTCTAGTCAACCCTTCCTTTCCAAGCGTGTCAAAGAACTACGATGGCCTTCAGGTCATCTTAAAAACGCAAAAGGCTCTCTCTGGGCCAGATATAAACGGCTCATTCTAAGGTAATGAAAACACAATGATTTTTAGTTTCGGTTGATTATACACTAATGAAAACATAGTTATGAATATTATATTCCATTTCTGCAAATATATCCCCCTAAATCCTACACAGTGTCCCTTTTTGGTATTAGAAAACAAGCTCTAATGAACCCACAAAGGCTAATTGCGCAGCACTTAACGACAGAAAGAAAAGACAGTGACTAGCTGAATATGAATAATGAATAATGTAGTGGTATTATTATTTATTTCATGGGTTATGGGATTTGTACACTATTATTACATACTTATACGTTAAAAATTTTTTAAGTAAAATAAACGAAGCATACGAATGGTGATTTTGAGGTTGATTACCATGGCAATGGTTGAAGCTTCGAAGCTTTAAAGCATCGAAGCATTCAGGTCAGCCATAGTGGCGACCAGACCAGAAATAAAGGGAGAGTGAATATTTCTTAAGTTGCCGTCTGACTGCCAGATGTCTGGGAAGGCAATTATATGTTAACATGTTAGCCACAGATGACAACATGTCAGGGCTGTGTTGGAATTGTCAGTTTTTGGGGATGTGCAGTCTACTGGGAACAATGTTGATTGTAGTCTGACAGCAGCAGAATGGGACAGCATTTTTACACAAATATTTTTCCACTTGTTATTTGCTGTGAAATATTTTTAAAGGTCTCATATTATGCAAATTTTCAGGTTCATACTTGTATTTTATGTCTCTACTAGAACATGTTTACATGCTGTAATGTTAAAAAAAACAAAAACTTTATTTTCCTCATACTGTCTGTCGGAATATACCTGTATTTACGCTCTGTTTGAAACGCTCCGTTTTAGTGTATTTCAACAGAATTGACGACGGAATTGCGTTGCTAAGCAACAGTTTGGGTCCATGTTTACTTCCTGTCAGCTGATATCATTAACATACACTGCAACAGGAAATAAACTGGGACACATTTAGAATGTTTATGTTTAAAACCATGTAATAATCTATATATTGTATATTTGTGACTTCACAAATGGACAGAAATCCTGACGGCTTGTTTCAAACGCACAATTTCTGAATACGAGCTGTGTGTATTTCTCCATATTTTGAGCGTTTTGATAGTTTAACAGTATTTACATAGCACTTTATCCTGCTTTAAAATATAAAAGACATGAAAATCTCACTTTTTACAATAAGGGACCTAAGAATGCTTGCAAGGTTTGGGAGACTGATAAGAACATACACACTAATATTGATTCAGATCATCAGTGAATGAATGTTGATTCACATTCAATGTTCATAAATGAATTGATATGCAACCAAATTAGCTGGTTCCCTATTGTATAAAAGTTTATATCAGGGCCCTGCAATTGCTCAGCCTAAAAAATAGCTCCATATTTCTATGTAGTAGCTTTTTTTTTGCCAGATTTACAACATAGTGGGTGGAACATGAGGTGTTAAAAAAAAGAAAAGGTATGAAATAATCATAACAATGAAATAGATATTCCAGATCAGGGGCGGCTGGTGGAAATTTTTCTAGGTAGGGCTGTACCATATCCATTCAATTTCAGCAAACATCCTGGTATGATTTAATGCAAACGTGAAGGTATCAAAAACACATTACTACTTTTCAGTTAAATAATTATTATAGTTATTCATTATTAAAATAATAAACAACTATTTTATTCCAACAGGAGCAGTAAAGAATGCTTAGAAAAACACAACAGTATAACATGTACTCAGTGGTGGAAAGTAACTAAGTACATTTACTCAAGTACTGTACTTTTTGAGGTACTTGTACTTGTACTTTACTTGAGTATTTCCATGTTTTGCTACTTTCTTCTTCTACTCCACTACATCTCAGAGGGAAATATTGCTGCAACAGCTGCAACATTAAAGTCATGAACACATTAATGCATCAATAAGTATAAACCACGTCGTTTGGTTTGAACGCTCTTTTATTTTGACATTCAGCCGGATGTTGTTGAGGACGTCATTTCCTGCGCATGTCCACCTTCTTGCTACACACGTGAAGTCAGTGTGGTGAAGTTATGTCTAAAGCTAGTAGGTATTTTATGGCCTTTGACTGAATGTATTAACTCAATAAACAACTGTGGATGTCTTTAATGAATTCTGTTGTTTCTTTCAGAACAAAAACGAGCCAAACGTCTCGGTTTCCTCGGAAAGTTAAAGGTAAGAGTTAACTAATGTAGCCCTGCTAATGTTGTCTGAGGCTAACTGTTAGCGCTGGAGCTACAAGTCAAAACCTGCTGTCTACTTCAGCCTTTACTTTACTTTACTAACATACTATCACAGTCTGATGTCAGGACAGCCCAACTACATTAAAATATATTATAAATGGATGTTTATCTATCAGTAACACTTGACTGGTACACGTTGCTCAGACTGTCCTAGCTCACTTCATCTCCATACTTTGGTGTAAATTTAGCATTCAGCCACTTCAGTGTCAATGTGCATAAACAAACCAAACAACTCTACAGTGTTTATAGATGTTTATACTACATGGCAAAGACATACAACCGTTTAAAAGTGTGCATCAGACTGCCAAGTACCTGCAAGGTGGGTAAGATGCTGTCCTAGCTCCCTTCATCTCCATACTTAGGTGTAAACAAACCAAACAACTGTTGTTGAAAATAACTCGTTTGGTCACTTTTCAGGCCATATTGCTTTTGATTTTTGAGGTCAGCAACAAGTATGTCAAAAATATTGTAAAAAAAAAAGTCATAGTATGTCATAAAAATATAATTTAAAAAGTAATGATATAAATGCCCTTAAAATATAAAAAAGTCATGGTATGCCATAAAAAACTTAAAAATAACAACAAGAAAACAAAGTAAAAAGTAAAAGACAAAAAAGTCATGGTATGACAGTAACAATGTCAACAAATAATCAGACAATAAACAGGCATTTTAGTGATATCCTGCAGTTGTAGTCTTGACCGCCCTACAAAATATCCAGAGTTCTCTTCGCCTGAGACCGAGACAAGACCGAGTAAAAATGCAATCGAAACTGAGACGAGACCTTCATAAAGTGGTCTTGAGAGCGGTCTCTAGACGAAGTTTTTATAGATGAGATACTACATGGCAAAGACACACAACCATTCAGAAGGTTGTAATCTCCTGCCATTTAAGCTCGATTGGCTTCACTCAGATGGTGAGAGGACTACTGTATAATTTTTTAATAGTCTTTCATGCTTTTAGGTTGTAGAAAGTCCTCTTAACAAATAGATATTATTTTCATAAAATGTATTTCAAAGATGTAGAATACAAAAAAAAATAAAGAAAAAGAATGATCATACCAACAAGTGGACAGCCAGAAATAATTAGTATTTACATACAAAGAAAAGCATAAGAAAAATAAATTTTAAACACTTGATGCCTTGATTTACATATTCGAAAAGGAGTGAGTACAGATTTATTTAATCCCATCCCTTCTCCATAAGTCATTCATTAATAATTAACTAGCTTCCTTATTTAGCTATACGTATACTCTAATAAAATTTTCCTAAATTTGTATGAAGGGTTTGCAAAAAAGTGATGTTTGGACATGAAGAACTGAAATATACCTCTGAGCAACAGTTAAATAAGAAAAGAAGAAATCACTCATCAGTCATTTGTAAAATAAACTGGAAGATTAGCATCAAAATATGTGCAGATTTAAATGGGAACAGGTTCCTGATTCAGTGTCAAGTGCACAATAATGTCTATAATAAGCTGGAATTAACAGGTGTGTTGATTTAGCAAAGCTCTTCTTAAAACTTAAAAATATAAATAAAAAGTTAGTCTAGGCTTAGCAGTGTTGGAACTGGGTCTCAGAATATCAGATGAACATACTACACAGTTTAAACCTCTTCAATCTTACTACTGGGTAGACTGCAGAGGGGCCAGAGAAAAATGGTATCCCAAAATGTTTAAAGCCCAACTGCACCGTTGTGGTTCAATAATGATCGAGGGTCACTTCTGATTTTCTGGACTGGAAAACAAATTCAAAACGAACTGTATTTTCGGGGAGAAAAGGGTCACAACAGTATTCTCCCCTCTCATGCAACACTGTGGGCACATCAACTAAATGGAAGTTTTAATCAGTTAATTATTCCTCTTTTGGGGCTAAAACTATTTCAAATGTAAATAATACATTTGGTGTCTCAATTATACTATTTTTTTTTTTTTTATCTCTGTTAAAATAGTGTGATTACAAACTTGAATATTGTGCATAACATGCAAAAGCACACATACACAGGTCAGTTGCACCACATTTTACTATATGTCTTTATTCATAAGTCAGATTTTCAACAGATTTCCAGACTTGTTAATCATAATTTGTATCATTTTCTCGGTGAAGCGCGGAAACTTCTTATTTAATTCACTCACAGATGTGGCGATAAATTGAATGTTTAGCATCCTCCGTTGCATTGTGTGATGCCTTTTTATAATGAGCTAACATAATATAATGTATATTATTTTACAATATAGGCTGTTTTGTATGTTTTCCTGCCTGCAGGCTAAAGATGGACAAAAGGATGATGCTTCAGGGCAGAAAAAGAATTCAGAGCAGTCATCTGTCAAAGACCGCAGGAAACCAGAAGAGATCCGGAAGCAGAGGGTGAACATTTCAACGTCTTGCCATGCCAACGTCATATTTGCTCATATTTATTTACTGAAGACTGTACACAGCCAATGTTAAGCTTTGTTTTTCTTATTAAAGTAGATAAATATGAAATATAAATATTTATTTTACATTGCTGATATTTTCAACTCTCTCAATTTGTATATTTCCTATTAAGCTTCAGGACCTCCAGGACCGGCAGAAAGTCTCTAGAGAACGAGAGATGATGAAGAGGAGGAATCTGCAAAGCTTTCAGAACGACATCCTACAGCGACAAAGAGAGTTTGAGCAGAAGGTGAATGTCGGTCTATTCAGTGGAAATGGACTGCAGTTAGAATAGCACAATATATCCTACTACTAATAACACTGAGCAAACTGCCACTGTAGTGATTTCTATTTTCTTCTTTGTGTCCACAGGAGACGGAGATGCAGAGTTTGGAGAAGAATGTTAATTTTGAAAATGAGAATTCGAGAAAAGCATATTACAGAGAATTTAAAAAGGTACGTAGTCGCTCCATACACGCCACAAACTGGCTCATGTCTGATGAATATTACGAATTTAGAGTCGTATAACATAAATTTATCACTCAGCACTTTTTTTCTTCACCTTTTTTAAAGCAGTCAAAAGTCAATGAGTAGTTATTAAACTTCACACTACCTTAAATCAGGCAATTGTCTTTCAATTAGGGCTGTCTCAGTGAAGGAATTTCCCCTGCGGAGACAATGATGATCGCAATATGCGATATTGTTGCCTTTTTTATGCAAATTACTTAATTTATCCAGATTTTAGTGCTATATAAATATGCTTTATTGTTAGGCTATTATTAGGTATATTGTTGCTTTTTATAACTAATTAACTAGAACACAGAAGGGCAACAAGGCACAGCTGGGTTTTTTTTCAGCTTGACGCTTTGGCTGCGTCTGGTTGCTATGATACGGAATATCTGCAGAAGTTAAAATGTCAGCACAAGGTAGAGTACTTGCTTTGGATTAAGGGAAGGTCGAGGCACATAGGGAGAGAAGACGGACCCGCCGGTCTATGTGTATTAATTCCTCCCCCATTGTTGTTGTCCAGCACCTGTAGCCTACATGTAGGATGTGATGGTTGATCATTGTGTTTTTTTGTCCTGTCCCTCCTCCATTATGATTGGATGGCTGGTTAAGAAGTGAAAGTGACGAGTGCAGCGTTTTACCTAAAGTTGAACATTTTTGAACTCTCGGCGACCAGAAAGAAACTCAGGCTCAGCGCCTCATTGCGCTGCTGGCGTTTGTAGCATACATAGCGGTTGTGGTAGTTACTTGCCCTCCCCTGCGGTTGGCTTGTCAATATGCACGGTATTGCAATATTGCAGTTATTGTGACAGCCCTACTTTCAATAAATGCATTTGCTCTCACATGGTGAATCAAATATGTGCAGTCTCCAGTCAAAGACATCCTGCCCGTATATATATATATAACACATATAGGCAGGTATAGATTTCCTGCTTTCTAAATCAGGCTGTTCCTTCAGCTGTGACAGAAGCGTAATAATAAAACAGTGTGAAATGGACTTATGAACATTTAACATTGTGGGGTTTTAATGGGTTTTTTTAAAAGGTAGTGGAGGCCTCAGATGTGATTTTGGAGGTTTTGGATGCACGTGACCCTCTCGGCTGCAGATGTCCTCAGGTGGAGCAGGCGGTCATTCAAAGTGGAACGGACAAGAAGATAGTTTTAGTGCTTAATAAAATTGGTAAGTTGGCTAAATAACTTTAGAAAGAACAGTATATACAAAACAGTTAAGTGTTTTATTTATTGTGTCAAATATTCTATGCTTGACTTGGATGGTTTTACTTTGATTTATAGATTTGGTGTCAAAGGAAATCGTGGAAAAGTGGATTAAATATCTTCGTAACGAGTTTCCTACAGTTGCTTTTAAAGCATCAACTCAGCAGCAGACCAAGAACTTGGTATGCAGTTATTTTTTTTAATATTTTGATCATCTTAAAAATGTAAATACAAAGAATTAAAGGGACTACACCGTGTTCCAAATTATTATGCAAATCACATTTTTCTCAGATTTTCCTAAATAGTTGATGCAAATGACAGTCAGTATAATTTTCAAGTCATCAACCGTTAGAGTATGCTCAAATTTTATAACATACCGGAACGAGCATCGCTCAAAACAGTGAG
>CAKALG010016068.1:0-15876 GCA_916700815.1 Helicolenus hilgendorfi
AGGTACTGCATTTAGCATTAAAAAATATCCTCAAATCATAACAAACTCAAGCCCAACTAGCAACAACAGCTGTCAGTGTGTCAGTGTGCTGACTTGACTTAACCAAAACTCCATGTGATTATCATAAATCCGGCATGTATGTAAAGGGGAGACTAGAACCCATTTTCATTCACATATCTTGAGGTCAGAGGTCAAGGGACCCCTTTGAAAATGGCCATACCAGTTTTTCCTCACCAAAATTCACCCTGAGTTTTTTAGAGTTATTTAAACACACATTTGTCAAGGAGTTTTTCCAGATGTCCACTTTGTTGGACAGCATGCGTTTAAGTTTTCAACTGAAGAACTATGTTATTTCCAAACCAATGAATACAAATGATAAATTGTGTGATAACTGTAAAATCATATTTATTTTTAATGTTGCTAAACTAATGTGTTCACGTATTTTAACATATTCTAACACTGTTCAATGCAATGCAAACAGGTAGAACCTCGCTCCTGATTCCTCAGCCTCTCCCTTCTCTATTTCTGCTCTTTGGTCCTGTCTCCTCCCTCCCTCATTCAGCTTCTCACTCTTGACTCCTCAGCCCTTCCCCATCTCCCCCCTACTGAACTTTTTTTTCAATTAACATTCTCTACAAAAATAACAACGATATTGTCCATGGCTCTCCAAATAATCTCTACAGGACTTACTGCTGAGTGGAAGGTTTTCTCGAGTGCATCTAACACTGGTCTAATTTTGAACAGCTTATCAGCATTTCCTGGCTCCTGTGAGTAATTATCAACAAAATTAATTTACCTCAGAATCTGCTCAACTGCGTTGTCGTAGTTATGTATAAAAGGATGCAATGGGAGTAATTGAATATAGCCCCCATAACATAACTGCTTGGCAGGTCTAGTCCAGTCCAAAAACGAAAAAAAAAAAGTGCCTCCAGAGAGGACGTCAACATTTAAGTCCTTATCTGTCTGAGCTGTCACATTAGTAAGAGGAGAGGTGTTGAGCATAATCCTCTTTGGGTTTTTGTCTTGTGGAGCATGCCTATGCATGAACCATGAGTCATTAAGTGGCACACACTGCAAAGGCAGCTCTGCTAGAATCACCATGCAGGAGAGACTGTATAGCCACTGAGTGAATGAATAGATGCTGGCATTTTCATAATGACTATGACAGCACACATTATAGTAACAGGGATCAGCGCTGTTAAACTGTACAGCTAAAGGTACCTGATTTCATTTCAGATTGCATGGATCAAAACCAGCAGCGCCAGAGCGCGTGGGATTCTTTTGTCTTTTAGTCTGAATTATACAATTTTAATTCCTCAGTGATGTGGACACCCTCCTGGGTGAGTAGGTTTTTAAGCCCATGGTGACAAAAAGTGAACATTAAATATTGCTAAACTTGTTGCAATTAGTGTTTTCATGTGACAGAAGCATGTGTTGGATACTGATAAACACGGAGGCGTGAAACTTATGTGAAGGGTTAGGGTGCTGTATTATATATCAACTGGAATTAAAATATTTAATCGCGATTAATTGCATGATTGTCCATGATTTATGGCGATTAACTGCACATTAATCACACATTTTATATGTTCAAAATGTACCTTAAAGGGAGATTTGTCAAGTATTTAATACTCTTATCAACATGGGAGAGTGCAAATAATCTTGCTTTATGCAAATGTATGTATATATTTATTATTGGAAATCAATTAGCAACACAAAACAATGACAAATATTGTCCAGAAACCCTCACAGGTACTGCTTTTAGCATAAAAAATATGCTCAAATCATAACAAACTCAAGCCCACTTGACTATGACTTACCCAAAACTCCATGTGATTATCATAAATCCGGCATGTATGTAAGGGGGAGACTAGAACCCATTTTCATTCACATATCTTGAGGTCAGAGGTCAAGGGACCCTTTTGAATATGGCCATACCAGTTTTTCCTCGCTAAAATTTAGCCTGAGTTTTTTAGCGTTATTTATCCTCCTTCGCAACAAGCTAGTATGACGTGGATGCTACCAATGGATCCTTTAGGTTTTCTAGTTTCACATGATACCATCTTCACTCTAACTTTAAAACTATGCCAGACTCAACCTAATAAGTTAATTTATGTTAACTTGTTAAAGTTAACAAGTTGCGTTAATACGTTAAAGAAATCAGTGGCATTAACACAAATTTGTGTTAACGCATTATTATCATGTCCACCCCATCCACCATGACCCCCCTATACACAGCGTTTGTTGCTCTTTATAGTTCCTGGTTAACGGTTAGGTATATATATGAATTACCGGGCATTACTTGACACAGAATCCAAGAAGTGTTGCTAGATAAATCGTCCTAAAGTGTTGCAGACAACCAATTGAAAAATCGTTTTTATGGGTATAGCTTTAATGAGCTTTGTATGAGAACAGCCAGCATATACAGTACAACGTGGATGGTGTCCATGGGCCGTTTGTTAACTCCTGATTCTGCTGGGGCAACAGAAAAGAAACTACCCAGAAACAGCATTAAATTAAAATCTGTGAAAGCAATCAGGTCTTGGAATTCTACCGGCACAGCAGCCTCAGTGTGGTGCTAATTAACCCAGTTCCTGGTGTATCTCAGTGTCCATTTAGTATGCTGTGATGTGCTGTAGCTGTCCGCGGTTCTGAAGTTGATTTATGTCGCGTCCCAGCAGAGATTTGTGCCAGAATCGATGTGTCACATACTCCGTTCTATATTCCCCGACCGTCAATTCTGATCAGGACGTTGCCGCAAAAAAGTGACAACTTGTTAGAAAAATGTCATTAATTTAACCATTTCCTTAAGTGTATTCATCCATCTGTGTGCTACATTAGCAAAATGACAGCGTTGTTTCCATTCCAATCCATTTATCATTCATATTATACCTTTCCAGCTCCGTGGGTTGTTGTTGGAGACGATATGCTTCTGGATGGGGTGCTGTCCATGGTGCTGAGTAACCAGCCTGTTTGGAGCCCCCGGGAGCATAAAAGTTTCACTTTTAGATTAAAAACTACTTAAATATGTGATTGAATAAGTGATTCACATTATTTATAAGCCTTTCCAAGAGTGCTTTCCTTACATAACATCAAACAAAACATAATAATTACAAACCACTTTATGTGATTGTGTTTTGTTTGACAAAAACACTTCACCGGAACCAACATTTCACCGGAATTGTTTTTTTGTTTTTTTTTTCTCAAAACGGCTCTACGTCTGAAACAGTGTCCCTTTCTTCTCGGTCGCGACCCGCTAAGTACTGTAATTCCATTAATTTCGCTATCAACCATTAATGAACGCCATTAGCATATTAATGAGTGATGTTCATGAAACGGATCTCCATCATGTCTGGTGGAACTGGAGCAGCCCAGTGGATTTGCCGCTCCGGTGTCTGTGATGAGCGAGGCTGTGTAACTAATTTACACCTTAACCACAGTCTCATTAGACGACCTGAGAGTGTCTGGAGAGCATCGCATTCATTTTAGCTCTGAGACTGTCTGTCTGGACGGGTGCAGGAAATGTTCCCTCCGATAGGGAGAAGGGGCGTCTCGTGTAAGGTTTGGCCTTTTTCACTGTCATTCTTTATTTTCTAATACCGGCGCTCTGTTCAAAAGGGAGTTCACGTCATGTCCATGTCAGATAGAAGTCATACCTGATACATATAACCTTTATGATTTTATATATTTTTTTTTATGGAATATACTTTAACACACAACCCGCCGATCAGATTGTTATTTGACCATTAAATAGCCATTATCAGTTGCTATAATCACCATATACAGTATATGAGTCAATAGGGGCCTACTACACCAAATGGTAGGTTTCATCATCTAGGCACATGATAGATCACTGAAAGAAGGTAAAAAAGAACACGACAGTGACCTCTTGCGACCGTAGTAATTATGACAGGAGCAGAAGCGGAAACTCCATATGGACACAAAACACATGGTATTCACCCAGAATGCCAGGGTTCGGATCCCATGTGAAACAAACAACGTGTAGTTGTCTTTGTGCTCACAAGCGTTAAGTTTTTCTTTCACTTTTGAAATGTAGTATTTTAAGCCAAAACACAATGTTTTCCCCTAAACTTAACTAATTGGTTTTGTTGCCTAAACCAGGGAAGTTTTTTGGGGCCAGGGACCCCTTACAGGGGAGAAACTTTCCCAAGACTCCCTCATAATACTTGTAACACAGATTGTGCTTACTATCACGTGTACTCTTAGATGTCATTGGACCTATGTGTATTCTAAAACTGTTCAAGCTAAATACTTCACACCAGTTTCAATAAGCAGACACACATTTCAATTTAAATCATGTTAAGTTATGATATAATTAGATAATCTTGTATTAGTCCCACAGTGGGGACATTTGCAATGTTATTGAAAATTAATACCACTTATATACCTTTAAACATAGGGGGGTTATTTTATTCAAATTGCATTTGGAGTCAACTTGACAGCATTCATAAAAGCTTTCACAAAATGAATTGTATAGTAAGACTGGCATAGTCTTAATAAGTCCAGATATTTAAATTAACCAGTCTAAAGCTGACTTTCTGTAAGGTCGTCAACTTCAAAGTAATGAACTTCCTATTGGCCCGAAGCTAACGTGGGTGAGAGTAATGGAAACGATATGCTTGTTTTATTGGTGCAAAAGGTCCCCATCTGTAGGTATGCACTTTTTGATGATACAGCACAGTTTTATAATTTATAGTAAATTATTTTGCAGACACCCTGACAGAGTGCCTCGGACCTAGAGTATTTTAAGAAATTTAAGTTGTATTGCCTAAACCTAAAGAAGCCTTGTAACATTTCATTCACTTTTACAACGTGAACATGTTGCTTTTAAGTTTCACTTTCAATGTAGTATGCATTGTAGGCCCCTATTGACCCACATCTATGGTGTTTATAGCGACCGATAACGTTTATGGCCTGATAACGGTCGAATCGGGTGCACATCAACAGCATTTGCATTTCTCCCCCATTCCGTGCCCCATCTCAGTAGATCTGTAGCAGAATGCCTGACAGTCAGGCTCCTGCGAACTCTTCAGGCAATTCCACCACAGTCACACACAAGTCGAACCACCACCACCACTCCCCCCCTATAATTTGACCTTAGCCGTCTCCAATATCCCTCAGGCAGCCATGGAGGACAGTTGATTCAGATAACTCCATTGCACTGGGCCTGTGAAATGAATTTAGGCCTGTTCAACTAAGGGCCCCATTCATTTCGCCTCCATTTCGCCGTCTATCATTTCCCCCAGAATACCATCAGACCAGCAGTTATCTATTCTATATTTAAAACAGCTAGGATTATTTGGTGCAGGGGGATGAATATACCTCATACTTCACACAGATTACCTCAAGCTATCTTGTGTTACCTTCTATCTATTGCTGCACTACAGATTCAGTATTTGAATATAAGCCAGCCCCAGCAGTATCATACCCAGTTTATTATGGTGTATGCTTATCACTGCATACCCAGGACAAAAGGTTCATGAACAGAAGGAACTTTCTTAAACTGCTCAGAGGGAATATCCAACTTTTTTTTTGTCTCATCACAAAGCAAAAAATTCTGCTCCTTCGCCTCTTGAGTTTTTAAGAAGTTGGAGTAGCAATCATCATTATTTACCCTTTGTTGAACACAGCAAAAATCTCAAGAACAAGCCATCGAAAAAGACTTAATGGTACTCAGGGTTAATGTTTTAATCTACCGGAACTCCGCCTGATATCATAACCAGTTCCCAAATGTGCACTACTGTTGTACTTATTATACCATAAACAACACTTTGCGTAATGGCCAATATGAGGCTTAATGATGACCCTGATGAGGAGAGGAATTAAGTTGATACCAGAGGCGGTGTTATAAAAAAGGTGAGATAACCTTGTTTTCGGCTGAAAGCAACAACAGCAAACGCCGCGATAGTAATCAGCGTTTTCATTCACGATATTTATCATGGTATGACAGCCTTCAGTGCTTAACAGTGTGGCTGCTAAGTCAGTGGGATTGCAGGATTGATAAAACAACAGTGGAAGGGGGGGATGAGAAAGGTAAGCTGCTTTTTCTAACCCTTGAGTAAACACGGATCACATTCGCAATCTCGTACGGATAATGTGCTATTCTTCCCATCCATATGATGCCATAAGAACTGCAGGCTTAAGAGTGCTTTAGTAAAGTTTTGAGTCATAACAGCAAATGCAAATTGTGTTTTCTTATTGCAGCTAGAAAAAAAAAGAAAGACAAAAAAAGTTATTGGCACAAATCCCTGGACAGGCAAAATAAAAAAATAAAAATAGTTGAACATCAACTACAGTCAAAGTGCCCTTAGGTTACACACTGAACTTACAGCTACCCCTGGGAAGTTGTTCATTGGCCAACAAAACAGAGCTGTAATACACATTTGACAAAGAATTCCCACTGCAACTGCTCCCTTGTTGTTGCTGTAATGTATTCTTTTTTTCCCCAACTAGTACAAATGTTTAAAACATTAAAATAATATTAAAAAAATAATTATGATCAGCAGCGCAGCGGGTATCTGTCTTTGTAGTTACACGTTTCAGAAGTGCAGACGTTATTAGTCAGTGCTCTGACTGATAAAAAAATGGGAAATTGAGAGGCCAGATATGGATAAACCAGTGTGTCTTTCTACCTAGAGTTTGCTGCCATGGATGGAGGAAGCCTATCATTGAAACCCAATGAACAGATAGCGTGCAGATTTATCAGAAATGATATAGTGCTGTGAATGAGAAGGCTATGGCTTCTCCATTACCCATCCATCACCGGTGATGTATTGCAGATAAACTACTAGGCAGCAACAAGCTCTTGCTGAGAGGCTGACCTCGTTGATGAAAGCGAAAACTCCCCCATGGCCATCGCAGCATACACAGCCTCCTCTTTTCAATACAACAGTCAGAGCTTGTCTCTGTACAAGGGGAACTCATATCAACACTATTAGTTGTCGGGGCTTGGTGTGTGTGTGTGCACTGACAGAAAAGAACAAACACACAATTTGTCTCCAGACATGGGATGGAAAGTCCCTCCCACCCCCGCGTTACTCGACATCGGTGCTTGAAGGTGAAGTCTGAAGGCGCCGAGCAGCTGATGTGCGTCTTCACTAGCCTGTGCCTCACCTGTTCCCTTATTATTATTATTTATTCTACATTGACAGTAAAATATAAAGCTTAGTTTGCATTTTGTGTTTTGATCAGGGCTGTCAATCGATTCAAATATTCAATTATGATTAATTGCATGATTGTCCATAGTTAATCACAATTAATCACAAATTAATCATACATTTTGTATCTGTTCAAAATGTACCTTAAAGGGAGATTTGTCAAGTATTTAATACTCTTATCAACATGGGAGTGGGCAAATGTGCTTGCTTTATGCAAATGTATATATATATTTATTATTGGAAATCAATTAACAACACAAAACAATAACAAATGTTGTCGATAAACTCTCACAGGTACTGCATTTAACATAAAAAAATATGCTCAAGTCATAACATGGCAAACTGAAGCTCAACAAGCAACAACAGCTGTCAGTGTGCTGACTTGACTATGACTTGCCCCAAACTGCATGTGATTATCATAAAGTGGGCATGTCTGTAAAGGGGAGACTCGTGGGTACCCATAGAACCTATTTTAATTCACATATCTTGAGGTCAGAGGTCAAGGGTCCCCTTTGGAAATGGCCATGCCAGGTTTTCCTCGCCAAATATTAGCGGACGATTGGAGCATGAAATAGCCTCCTGTATGACAAGCTAGTATGACATGGTTGGCTACTTTTGACTTCCTTAGGTTTTTTAGTTTCATATGATGCCAGTATCTTCACGATAGCTTTAAAACTGAGCCCGCTACAACCTAAAAATCCCAAGTTGTGTTAATACATTATTATCGTGTTAACTTTGACAGCCCTAGTTTTAATGTAAATGCTTGATGATCAATGAGTCTGAGAAAATTTGTCCCAAGCAGTGTTTAGGTGTACGCTTTATTGGGTCCGCAGACCCAATGCCATCAGTAAACTGACATATAATCAACCTGTGTCAGTTTATAAACACAGTTTATCAAAGAGACGACTCATCTTTCAAAGAGCTCTAAGAAAACATGACCCTCAGCAATAACATTTCATAATATCCTGGCAATAACAGTCCCCTTTTAAGTAGCAATGTCCCAATTAAGTTTCTCTTGCCCGCAGTCCTGCTTCCAGTTCTTTAAATATTGGGTTTGACCTCTACCAGCAGACACTCAATATCACATTTTATTTTGTAATAAAACACAACTTCACAATACATGCATAATGTCTGCAGTAAAGTTAATGTGCCAATTTATATATATTTAAATATTTTGTTAATGTCCATACATTAAATAAATATAGCCTTGGCACAGGTTCCAATTAAGCGTTTCCAATAAAATTTAATAAAGTATCCTATCGCATTTCATATCATATAAGAGAGAGTGTCATTATGTATGTATTGTTGCAGGTTTAGACAGGATTTGGACGGCCTTCTTGTTTCTCACTATGAACAAAATATTGGAGTTCAAAGACAAATTTCAGCCAGCAGCACTTTCTATCACCTCTCAAACAGATTAAATTACAATTAAAAATGTATTCATCTTCCTCTTATTATCATAATTATTATTGCTGCCATTCTTCTTCCACTTTTTATTATTGTTATATAATTATAATTTTTATTCTCTTATTATTATTATTGCCGCTTTCTTCTTATTAATATTAACAACTTTATTAATACTACTATTATTTTTATTATTGATGGGCTGTTGTACCGACCCTGTCTCCTAGAAACTAGTTTGCATCAGCAAATATATTTTCTTGGAAACAGCACTGAATAAATCTGTTAAATGTTCACTGACAGTGTATTAAATTTGCTTTCCTACAATTTATGCTCCCAGCAACTAAAGCATTACTTAACATTTATAATTAATTTTTAATGAGAACCACCATTAGCAATGCAGAAATGAATTATGTCACTCCGGATCAAACCATCCTTTTGTGCAATTAAATGCCCTGTCCAACCATTAAAAGTTACTTTTACAGCAAAAAAGGACAATATCCCTCACTGGCTTCCCACCATTAGAGACTGCTGATTGTTTTCGTTTGAGCCTAGGACCAAACCTCATGTATTATGGATTGGAGCTGCTTGCAATGCTTTTACTTGCCAAGACATACTTAGCATTTGCATTGTTTTAATACACGTCACCAGGCCGATGTCTTTTGAATGAGATGTGTGTTGGGATGTAGTCAAACAAAAAGCCTTGGGCCAGCCTTTGAAATTATAGAAGAATGAGATCTCATTTTTTTACGCTGTCAGTTTCTGAAGGAAGAAAGTTTGAACCATAACTTACGTCAGACTTTTACTTTGCAAGTAGAATAAATCAATACCATGTAATCGCAGCACCACTTTGTGATTTAGGCTGGGGAGGTGGGTGTTTACATGAAAAAGCTTTCTTACTACTACTGAGGAGTGTTGGGAAATTGAATGGTTTTCTTGTCTTTTTTATCCCCCTTGTGTATTCCTCTTATCCGACCTCCCGCTTCAGCTATGGAGTGAGTAAACAAATGACACAAAGCTGAGTGGAAGTCGTACAGATAAATTCTCAACCTGTGGTTTCGCGAAGGATTGAGCGTTAGAAGAAGGGACAAGTTAAGGCATGTGAAGTGACCCGGTCCACATTACCCCTGTCACTATCTGTATTTCCCAGCTTGGCCTGATAGATCCATGGGCCCGCTGCTGACAGAGATAATACAAGGCCGAGAGAAAGACTGTTTTGTGACAGCGTGGGGGGAAAAAAAAAAAAAAAAAAGGCAGAGAGGAGTCGGGGAAAAGCAGAGAAGAGGGGGGGAAAGTGCATGACTCAGCGAAAGGTGTCGCGCCATTAAAATTAAATTTACAGCTGGTTTCAGACAAATCTGTGAGCTCCTGTGGCTGTAGGCAGAGGTGGTTGGGCATTTGGAGGACATTACAAATTGACACCCTACTTCTCGGGACTACTGAATCATTTATTACACCTACGTCTACTTAAGCTGTCGAAGCAGTGATGGGTTTGGCACTGTGTTGTCCACAGTTAATTTATCAGGGATGAGCTGGCTGGTGCACTGTCTGCCCAGTCGGCTGGTGAATCTTCCCTCTGTCATTAAAGACGTCAAAATCTACAGCTTTCATTTCATCAGTGAAGCTAAAGGAGAAGATGCCATGAAGGCGCTTGCTAAAGCATGTTTTAGGAGACGTTTATATGGGTGCCGATTTGAATAATCAATATCATAATGTGCTGCTGCTGCTTAGATACTTATTGTTTCTGTGTAAAGTCGTAACAACGTCAACAGTTATGATTGAGGCGGGGTTTTAATTTGTCAAAACACTAGGGGCAGTTAGCACGTCACTCCCTGTGCAGATGATTTGTCTCTGGAAAAAGCCTGAGCGAGACATTAGGTGTGAGTATGAGTTGAAGTCCACCGTTTTGCAATGAAGGGCATTTCATTATTCCAAAAAAAAGGGATTTTTTTTAAGTATCCAAAAGCAGCCGGCAGACCTCAATGTGTGCATGAGCCCATGGATAGAACTGATGAATTTTTTTTTTTCGGTGGACCCTGATTAAACACACAAATTAAAAAGCATATCTAAAACCTGGCTTTCCCCATTGAAGTATTACTAAAACCGGCGCTTCCAACATTATGCAGGGAAATTGATTTCTTTTTTTAGACATTACCATAATACCCTTATATCTGTCTGCCCAAATTAATTACTTCAATTACAGTGGAGCTTAGCAAAATGGATTTGCATTTTTTGGCCGTAGAGCAAAAGCCAGTCACTCCTATTCTGTCTGTCATTCAGTCATGGGCACCAGATGAAAGAAACACCATTAGGGTTTCCTGTGCTTTAAAGCTTATTTTTAGCCTTTTTTTATCTCATTAAATGTCTTTACAGATATGCACCTTGTAATTTGGTAAATGCATTTTTGCATTCAAAATACAAGCCACTGATGTATGTTAATTACATACCATAACACTTCTCCAAACATCTCTTGCTGCACTGTTCTCTGTACATGTAAATATCCTCTGTCCAATATTTACCTGATCATTGCCTTGCAAGTATGTTTACTGTAGCATTTATACTACGGAAAATGGAGGTAAATCTGCCACAATTTGCAGTGTAAATGTGCTGAACACCTTTAAAGATTATATTTTGCTATCAAAAGTATTTTTACAATATTCAAAAAGTCCGGTACAGAGGGTTTTTGTAAATACATCATTTAGCCTCCAATTCTCTGAATGGGCCGGTGAGCATGTTTTATATATTTTTCTTCCATGTACTTTAGAGGTACTTTCCTAAATATTAATGACCTTTATTTCTCACTTTTCACATGCCTGACAACACTCCATTAACACACGCCATTTAGTCTCTCAAGTGTTGTTGTTGCAAGTTAAGTTGATGATAGTCCAAATAAATGTTAATCAAAGGTAATTAAGTGAAATTAAGTGATATAGCAACTGAATAAACAGGTCAAACTTGGTTTTCGGTACTTTCCATGCATTTGCAACTGTCACTGTGAATATATATGCATATATATATATATATATATGCATACACAGTGACTGTGATAATGACTGCAAATTAAAACAGCATAATTGTTTGCTGGTTTTCTAAATAGTTATTTAAACGTAATAGTTTATGGGTTCGTTAAACAACTCCTTTCACATCGCCACTCTGTTTTTACATTGTCATTTGACACATTGATTATAGCCAAGGGACCTCAGCACAATCCATATAACAACGACATGCATCTCAATAAATCAAGTAATTCATTTTCAGGAAGCAAAATCTGTAGTCACTGAAAATATTAATAATAAATTGTGCACACGACCTGTACTTGAAAGACACACTATTTCAGCAGCTGAATGATTGGGTAACCTTCACATGCAAAAATTTTAGTTAACTGACTGTCAATTAAATCCTCAGAGTTCATAGAACCGAAAATAGAATAGTTTAAAAATACATGGTTATAAACCTGAAAACAAGAAAAGGTCATTGCTTGAAGCATTTTTTTTTTTTTGTTTTGCACCAGTGAACTGTGAAGTCCAAACTCAAAGTCAGTTTCAGAATATAACTGCCTGAATGGGATGTCTATATCCCATACATACTTTTATAAGATACGTGCTTTTATCGGGACACTGAACATGGCGATTTTTCCTGCTTTCAAGACAAACTTTTGGCCATCAACATGCATTTAGTATTTGAATGTTGGACATCCGTTTGTTCAGGGTTTTGGAGAACATCTACGGAGAAACGGAGCTGATGCTAATCCCTGGCGTTGTTGTTTTATCGCCAATACAGACAAGGGATTTAGGGGCCCTTTTGAAACAGTGATTGACATCCATGTTAAATTACAGGGAAGAGGCTTCTTCCCTCGTGGTTTGACTCACTGTAATTTTCCCTGAATCTGGTGCAAGCATTCCCCTGTTCCCGGGCCCTAATTTAACAGCCCTAAAACACCCTGGTGCACTCGGTGCTGAACAAAAACCAAATGCTGACTGCCAAGTTAATTAATAGAACCCCAGCTGCTTGGGCCTCATAATGACATACAATGCCAAGGAGGAAATATTCTGCAGTGTAAATGTCTATTGTGACAATAATGCTTTGGTGGCGGTGGGACATGCCCTTATTGGCCCTCTCGTCTGCTTTGTTAATTTTGTTTACGGAGCCGCTGCTTTCCAAAAAAACGCTGTGATTAATTTCGGTATCAAGGCTCTCGGGGCTTCCATGTGCTGATAGATCTGAAAAAAAGTTAGCGCTTCTACACAAGTGGATAGTTTTTACACAACGCACTGATTGAATTTTATCTGATGAAATCCAATTAGTTATTCTTTTGACAGGAAATTACAGTTTTTGTATTTGTCATCTGCTGTTTATCACATAATATCCTTTTTTTCAAAGAATAATCTAATGATCTGATATAAACTATAATAGTTGAAAATTATATTAATCATTTACAACTGCCTTAAACAGCTCACACCACCACTATTTTAAAGCCTCAATTTTCAACATCTGCAACCTTTACATTTTAAAGTAACTTGGAACAACTTTTTGAGAAAAAAATCAACAACAATCATCTTGATCATGTATCATTGTTTCTGTATGTAGCCTTCATCAGAGCGTACATTAGAGAGTTCACATGTTAGCCACATTAGTTAGGCCTAGTTTTGTTTTTGTAATTTCTGTTTGTTTGGCACAACCATCTTCTTCTATCCTTCCCCACATTTTTGAGAACCTTTGTGATTATTTGAAGTATAGTGTTGAGCAGAAAATAAACCACCCTTTTCCTTTCCACTTCAACTTTGACTCCCTTCACCTTCTTTGATTGTCGTGTTGTCTCTTTCCCTGTGTTCAGACAAAAGGGGACGTAACACACTTGATTTATTACCTCAGTAAACATTTTAAACATGAGTTAATGGTCTCAATCGTTAGTTTCAAGTCTTCTTCAATACAGCATGATGTTCATTTAGTACATGTTGGTCCAATTTAGAGTCAAAAAGACCATAAAGCAGAGTATGCTTTAGACGTGACTACCTTGTGATTGAATTTTAACCCTTTCACAGTGTTTTCAGTTCATGAAAGTTAATTATAACATTTTGGTCACCTAAAAATGTTCTTATTCAGCATCGTCTCATGTCACTTCTGATTGAAAAAAAAGAAGATGACGGCCAAAATGCAGAACTTGATGCTTCAAAACCATAGTCGACAAACCAATGTCCACTTTTTATATACAGTCCATGGTGCCATCATCTGTTCCAAATTTCAGTTTAGGAACAGCCTCACAGAGCCCTTATAATGGACTATTAGCCTTGAAAAAAGAACAGGAAACCAGTAAAACTTGTGAGAAGAGGAGAATATCAACTCGACAACACCACAATGTGACACAGAAGATAAAAAAAGACAAATACAAGACCTAAAAAAAAAAAATGAAGAAAAGGAAACGTTAGACATGTATGAGTTTACACGAGTATCAATATCAAGAGAGTGAATGAAACAGACATGAAAGGACACATTACAAAAGAAAAACAAAATGGATACATCAGAAACAAAATATGGATGCCGCCTCTGAAATAATCACTGCGTTTTAAATAGCACGCTTTATCCTTCACTTACAAAGAAGTTCCAACCCCCCCTCCTTTCAACTGTGATCCCTCCTCCCCTTCATCAAGGGACCGCGGTAATTGAAAGGATAGATAACAACATGTTTCCATTGGGTGCCAAGCGTTATCTAATCCAGTTTTGAGGGAAGATAATTAAAGGTCAAATGACTGACCAAGGTATAGTGCCTCCATCTGCGATGTTGCCTCCTCTGATAAAACGCCATGTCATCCAGTCATTTAATTGACTTTGCTTTACATGTGGTATCTCAGACATGGAGAGCGATATACGCTTGTGGGAGGCAAGGTCATAAATCATCTGGCCTGCCTGTAAACACTATCACTTAAAAAAAGGAATTGTAGAGACCTAGCAGACGCTGTTAACAAATCTCCTTTGACCTGAAAAATGGTCCGGCAGCGCTCCTGCTCGGCCTCAGATGCTTTTAGCCGAGAGCACGTGCACCTTTTGCATTCTGATTCTTTGATTTTTCATACGCCTCCTGATATGGAGAGGCAGGTCAAATTGAGAAACATTGCCCCGAGTATGGTAACTGTGGTCAGTTAATGGCCCTGAAATATGTAGGCACTTTCTCCCCGTCTGAGGCATGCATGCTATTGATTCCTTTGGGGCTCCATCAATCATGGCGATAACTTCACCGTCACATAAGTTACTGAGAGCCATCGCTCAGGCCCGAGGCTAAGGGAGGACAGGACAGGAAGGGACACAAATCTATCGGCCCTTTATCTGTCCAGGTTGTTTAATTTTCG
The DNA here is from genome assembly GCA_916700815.1 of Helicolenus hilgendorfi. Lineage (NCBI taxonomy): Eukaryota > Metazoa > Chordata > Actinopteri > Perciformes > Sebastidae > Helicolenus > Helicolenus hilgendorfi. The sequence goes on from CAKALG010016068.1 coordinate 14,924, forward strand.
CAAGGGGTGTCGCTGCCAGCAGTCGGTGTATGATGTCATTAGAGCAAATTAATCAGCTGACATAAACACTTTCCGTCTAATTGTGTAAATTATTGTCTCCTGTTTATCACTTTTTGTAGTTTCATAACCTCACGGGTCTTTGGGATGCATATCATGGATTATGTGCAAAACTGCAGAGTGCATTTATTTGTTTGATTAGTTCTTCTTCTTTGGAAAGGAGTAAACACGCCACGTGACAAATTACAGATATACATCTCTTTTTAATTTACTCAAAGCTCCACTAATAAATATTTTCTATATTGCTCTTTATCCTCATGATTAATATGCTTTTTTGAGAGCAACCATATAGGTAAACATTGTTTCAGGGGAAATTACAACAGATGTATCGGCGAATTTGAAGCCTCAACAGCAATAACAAATAAATTAACAATAAATCAAATGGTCATGTGAATGGTGTTTGGTTCTTTTTGGTTTACGGCTGACAACTATTTTCATCATCAGTTAATCTCTAGATTTCCTATTCATTTAAAAAGGCGCTAAATGCGAGATAAAGAGCATTTGTATTGCCTCCGCACAGCTCTCAACATGGCGATGGCTAGCAGCGCTAATGGGGAAATCGATGGCAACAGTGCTGACAGTGTTAACCTGTTGGGAAACCAGAGGGTGGGTGCTACGCTACCGCATCAACGTCATATCAGCTGTAACCGCTGTATGATAGCAGTGCAGAGCGGCAGCCGTGAGCGAGCCAATATGCACTAAAAGGCGACTTCATTCTCTGCTCAGGTAGACATTACTCCTCTATATCTCTACATAGCAAATTGTTGTTTGCTATGTAAAGATTTATTTGAGATCATGCCTCCTGAAACGAATGGGTCACCCTGCCACAAAGGATCACTGAGAAATTCATTAAGTCTGAGTTTCAGAGGAGAGCTTTCGTGTCTTGTAATAATTTG
>CAKALG010016069.1:0-10642 GCA_916700815.1 Helicolenus hilgendorfi
AATGATGCAGTGGCTGGGAGAGTTCAGGGGTTGGGGTGAAAAGGTAGAGCCATCAGGGATGAGCCGGGTCAAGCTATTTAAGTCAATATTGCTCACCCCGTCTGACAGCCAGAGTAACACCTTCCTGATCCACGAGGCCAATGGACAAAGGAGGCAGCGTCTACGTCTCATCAACGAGGGATTGTGGGCTTCGGCTGCTCTATAACGGCTGGAGGGGCAGAGGTATGTGTCCGAGGGTCCCTGTAGAGCAGGCATTACAATGAAAGACTCACTGTTGTTGACCTAGCCCCAGGCCACATGTGTCACCAGCATAGCCATCAATACTACCATGTCATTACATTTGCACTTCAAAAATATAAGGCACAGCTTGATGGATTCTATCACCATGGTCAGCATTTATATGCAGTAGAGAATAAGACAAAGCTGGGCAATGGGATTCAACAGTATTCATCACATGTTTATTTGACCTTTTTTATAGCATCAAATAACTAATTAAAACCAAACTTATCAGCAAAAATCAGTGTGAACTACCTAAAATGATTAAAAAAAAACATCTTTGGAAAAATGTATTTGACGTGTGACTTTTTGGTCTGGCCATGTCTCATCCACTAACATGGAGGGGGCGGGATTTATGACCTATACTGCAGCCAACCACCACATTTAAACACACATTGGCCAGGTTTCCATCCAAATACAGCACAAATTTCAACCAAATTTCCAAAAAAACGTAAAAAGAAAATACCAATTAAAGTTTTTTTTTCATCCATTGTTGGTATGCAAATCCTACGTGTTGGTTTTTCCATGCAGAAGAAGAGGGCACAAAAAGATGGTGTTAAAAGAGCGGCGGTTAAATCTCCAATGGTCGAAAAGTATGAGGAAAATGTGATGGAAATATATATGGTGCTTATGTTTGTAATGTTGCTCAAATTAATAGTGTCCACACAGATCTGATGTTTTCAGTGGAAGCTTGAGTTATACTTAAGTACATCATGTTTAATCGCCACATCTGTTTCCGTTGCACTTACTGTATTGCGATATTTCGACTTTCTTTCAAATTTCCCACATTTCCAAGAAAGTGTTTTTATGCACAAATTGAAAATTACATAAAAATGGGTGGATTGAAACACACTTTTACACACCCAAATTTTTACAGCAGTACATTCCTCCATTCATGCTAAACTCTTAGTATATATAGAAGAGTAGATTTGTAGTGTGTCACTTGTGGTATGGATACATTGTATTTGTCCATACAGTGTAGCAATAGCAACAATCAGCAGGCTCTGCACGCACTATCTGCCCTCCCAGCCCTTGTATGGGGTCAATCGTCCCACCTCTTCCCAAGCTTATAAAATGTCCCTTATCAATATTTTAGCACATCAATTGTAACCCTTGGTAAACACATCTTCCCCTGAAAAGTAAATTATCAGTGGACACAGTCACTGGGGATTGACTGTCTGGGACGCTGTCAAGGCTTTCTCTCTTGTGTTTGCTCTATCTCACACACTCTGTCAATTCCATCTTTGAGAGGGGGACCAATAGAATCCAGCAAAAGCTCTTGTTGAGGATTTTTCAAACTAAACAATGCCCTGGGCATATTGTATTCTCAGGAGAACTGTTGGCCAAAGTAAGATATGCTTCAATTCCCAGAATGCTGAACATTGTGCAGTACAGTTAGAGGTCCATGTACACAAACAGCGTTGGTTTTACTACCTGAAGAGTCTAAATAAATGTAAATCTGTTATACTATATTATCAGGAATTATGCTAAAGAAATAGTTTGACATTTTGGTAAATGCGCTCAATAGCTTTCTTCCTGAGAGTGAGGTGAGAAGATTGATGCCAAACTTTTCTCTGTACTCTAAATACCAAGCTACACCCAGTTGGTTAGCTTAGCTTAGCACAAAGAAGGGAACAGCGGGAAACAGCTAGCTTAGCTCTGTCCAAAAGTAACAAAATCAGCCCACCAGCACCGCTCAATACGTTGTTTGTTTAAAGCTAGGGTTGTTAATGTTGAAAAACTAGCAAAAGTACACAAGATTTTAAAAAGGATCCAACCGAAAAACCCAGTACAGTGTTGCCAACTCTTTTCCAATGAAAGTAGCTAGCAGCACTAGCTCCAAAAGTCCCTAAATCTAAAGAGAAAGTTGCCAAGTCTGCAATACTGACAGTCCGTCACTTCAGGCCTCACTCTAAACCCACTCCCCCAAAATGATCATTATGAACGTAAAGAATGAACATGGCTATTGTTAGTCCTCACAACTGTCAAGCTAGCAGCTTGTGGAAGATTCCAGTGGCGCGCAATGAGTGCTCGGGCAGAGTGCACACAGGCAGGCAGGCAGGTAGGTAGGCCATCCAATCATTTCATTTGGGCCGAATGAAATGATTGGACGGGTTTATCACAGTCCTGCAACAGCAACAGATATTGGATTTTTTTTCTTTTTTTTTGTAAGAGCATTTGATTTATTGATTGCTGTCAGAATTTCAACAAATATAGCAACATTTATTTGAACAACACTACCAACCATACCTTTATTCTGTACAAAAAAAAACAAAGCATAAAAACAATTTGTGGTTTTACATGGAGTTATGTGCAGGACTATTTCTTTACCGGACACAATCATTTTCTGGAGTCTTGTCATGACCATGAGGCTGCCAGACAACCAGCGGAGACCCCAGGGCCTAGACGCATATACCTCTGTGTAGATTCACAACTAAAACTGTGTGAATGCACAAAAACCAAAATGTGAATTATTTTCATCAGATTTATCAAGCTATACTTTCGCATGGTTCTGTTCTGTAAATCTCAATCATTGTCACTGATTTCAAGAGTGGACATAGAAACACCCTTAGGCCTTGCTCAGAAAGGGTGCGTTTTGCAGGTTGACGAAGAGAGGCGCACCGCACTGCATGTTTTGTTGTTGAAGATGGGGGTTAAGACAGAACATTCCTTTGCCGTTTGCTGCGTCTTTTTTTTTTGTTGCTAGTCAACCACCGAATAAATGCTTAACACAAACCATGAACTGTACCCTACCTAATAGTTAATAGTACAGTTTAAACTAATGAAAACAATTTACCTGTAATCTCGCACTAATTATAAAAACAGCACCTGCTGTTTTGTGTTCAGATCATGGTACAACCTTTAGGCACAGCTGTGGCTATTAATGGTGTCTCATACCATTAATTCATCACATGAACCTGTAAACCAACATCAGCGGTGATATCTCAATCATCATAATTAAATATCAGAAAGATGCTCAATGATTAATTTATAGACCTCATAATTATACAGACTTTACAAACACTTCACAATTCATGATGATGATGGCTCGAATGTAAATAAAAAGAATGTCAATAATGCATCGCTCATAAGAAATTAAAATTAAGTCTATAAATGTGCCTTTGCTTCTTTTGTAGACTGCAAAAAATAATAACTGAATCAGTGAATTTGCAACAATGCTTTATTGTTCACACAAAAAGGCGTATGAATGCTGATAATGATAATGCACAAGGCATTTCTTGCTTTTGGCATGTTATTTGTACATCATGTAGTCTAACGCATAAATATGCCATGCTCAGAGCTAGTGACACATAAAGGCGAAAAAGACTGTAATGTTCAACCATCAGCTTTTTTCTAAACCTAAGTGGTTTTGTTGCCTAAACCTAACTAATTGGTTTTGTTGCCTAAACCTAACTAATTGGTTTTGTTGCCTGAAACTCAATGAGGGGTTTTGTTGCCATTTTGCTTACATTACCAGCAGTTTGTTTTGTTGAGTGGCGTACAAATGACGTGCGAAAAGGCTAAAATGCATCCTCGTGACACGCAGAATGTCCGTGTAATGCCGTGCTATTTATACGCCTTCCCGTGAGGCCGAGTTGCCTTATCATATCACCCACACCTGGCTCCAGACAACCATGGTCTGGTCTGATATACACCAGGTGCACACATTCTTACCACACACTTTTCTTTTATAAATACCAGTTTATACACAGCATGTGTGCGCTGGTCCCACTTAGTTTTTGCACCTGGTCAAGAAATAGTCCACAACATACAGTAAGTTGTAGTTACAGAGAGGTTCTTGTTTTTTACACTTAGCTTTTTGTACAGCTTAAAGAAACAAGATATACTGTGTTAATTACTGAGCTTTAGAATTGTTGGTAGGCAGATAGATTTTGTTACCTTTGGGCAGAGGCAGGCTAGCTGTTTCCCCGTTTCTGCTCTTTGTGCTAAACTACGCTGATGGGCTGCTGGGTGTAGCTTCACACTTATTGTACCGACATGAGAGTGCTATCGATTTCCTCATCTAACCCTCTGCAAGAAAGTGAATAAGCATTTTTCCCAAATGTCAAACTGTTCTTTGACAAACTCAGCAGTGCTTGATATTAAGCATTTGGCCTTTACATCTGTTCAAGTACATATTTGTTAAAGCTCAGTTTGGGCCAATTGTTTGTACAATTATACCAACAGAAAGTAACTTACTGCTGATATGTCATATTGCTGCAGCTTTTTGCTGCAAACTGCAGCTGATGAGGGGCTGGTTGAAAAGACCTGCAGAGTCAGAGAGCTTCATCACACTGAGATGAGGATGTTCATCGGTGTGTGAAGTTTCTTCAGGCAGTCAGAAGCAGAGTTAGCACGCAGAATGATTACCTTTTAATCTGGGAAAGAGCTTAAAAACACAGATTATCATTTCATAGCCAGTCTTGGCTGACCTAACGTCTGATGGTGCTTATTAATTTTGGAAATAGTATTGATGGAAAAAATTAAGTACCATTTTTAGTTTTAAAAATATTTATGACTTGGTCTGAAATAGTGAACGTCCAGCACGCTAACCAGGAGGACCTTTCTGTAATATCGTGCTCATGTGATGCTGCACAGGGAAAAAGATAAGATGAGAATCATCAGGAGAATATCTTTATATGAATATGAACTGTATAAATATTCAGAATATAAAAATACACTCTAATGCAACCTTAATGTACAGAAAGCACACACAGCATCATAAACACGTGTTGACTGTTTTTAACAGAAATCAAGTGTCTTTACTAACTGAATCAATTTATCAGTAGTGGTGATGTGAAGCCCGGTCACATCATATCGCACATTACCGACTTCGCTTTATAAAAACCACCTCAACAGCCACAAGCGAGGCATTGCTCATGTCATCTGCAAATCACAAATCGTAGCTCCTGACGCGAACCGCTGCACAGAAGCCAAGTGCCAAAGGGCTCTGGCCAAAGCCTGCATCAGACTTTAAAGTGATTTGAAACAGTGTGCAAAAAGGAGGGGCGGATTTTTGCCTCGGAGCCTAACATAGACAGAGCTTCAATCTTCAATGGAATGGAAAAAAAAACAGAAAGAAAAAGATGAGAAAGGGGAAGAAACAGTAGCGTGGCCAGCTCATCCGTCATTTCTTTAAAAGGTCAGGATTTTGTAGGTGGAATTGGGAAGAGCAGCGAATTGCAGATGCACTGAACAGCAGGGTATTTTCCGCTGCCATGACCAGCTAAGGAGAGCTCCTTTAAAACACATCTGCCAGTAAACATTTTGGCCTGACTCTGGGTCATCTCTCCTGTCTGGATGAGACCCAGCAGAGCGTGAAGATGTACCTGCACAAACCCCAAGACAGACTTAGTCACTTCAGACTTTCCTTTTAGCCCTACCGCCTCCCTCTTAATTGTTACGATGATACATACTGTGAATGTTTCCTGGATTCTGAAGTGTTTTCTCACCTCCTCTCTTTCACATTTGATGTTTCTTTCCTTTTTTTTAACCAACACATTCTCACTCCCAACTTGTCAAATACCGCCGCTTGGTCAATGCCTCTCGGCATCAGAGACTGACACACAGGGTACCCCTCTTGCATTACTTTTGGACGGATTAGGGACGGCGTGTTAAGGTACGCTTGTTACATGAATAAGGTCCTTTCTAAATAAACCGTTTGCACACGAAGTTAGGTTTATGCCTTACACAACCACTTAGTTAGGGTCAGGAACGTATATTGCAAAGAAGTGAAAGTCAATTGATCATTCAATTTCAACATCAGTGCCCTGCAGCAAAGCTACGCTTCTACCATTTTGGACTGGAAGCGTCTAACTGACGCCAGTAAAACATACTCCTACAAAGTGCCGTACAAAAAAAAACGAAATTATGGACTGAAAATGGACTTGCCAGTTTTTCCGAACTGAAATTAAGCGTAAGTTTGGAGCGTTATTCAGCCTCTATGACATGGAGAAACCAATGGATTCTTTAGGTTTGCTAGTTTCATGTGATAAGTAGGATCTTCACACTAGCTTTAAGACTGAGCCTGCTACAACCTAAATAAGTAAGTTGCATTAATGCGTTAAAGGAATTAGTGGCATTAAAACTAATTTGTGTTAACGATTTATTATCGTGTTAACTTTGACAGCCCTACATTTGTCCCTTTGCTTCTATACTCTTTGGTTAGGGTTAGGAAAAGGTCTTGGTCGAAGTAAATTTCACTGACTCGACTTATGTGGCTAGCGACTCGCTTGACTCACGGGACTGACGATAACGAGTCACGTGACTAACGACTTTCAGTTTCACAAGAGACATGAACACCGGTCTCATGGTTGAAAGTCTGCATGCCCTTAACGGACTCTCATGCTATTAATACTTCACATGTCAATTGCTGCGCCCGTCGAATAACACCGTGGGTGGTTTCACATTAGAGTTCGTGGTTCGTGCAACACATTTTCACTCCCAACTCATCAAATACCACCGCTTGGTCAGTGCCCCTCGGCATCGGAGACCGACGCACAAAGTACCCCTCTTGCATTACTTTTGGACGGACCATGAATGGCATGTCAATATGCTCATTACATGCATATTGGCCTTTCAAAATAAACTTCTGTTTTCACAGGAAGTTAGGGTAGGCAACACACAACCACTTAGTTAGGGTTAGGAAACGGTCATGGTTGACGTTAGCTTCACTAACTAGCGACTCACGTGACTCACGGGGCTGGCGATACTAAACGCCTCACGTGACTAGCGCCTCACGTGACTAGCGACTCACGTGACTCACGAGACTGACGATACCAATGACTGACGTGACTAATGTCTGACGTGTTTTTTAAACTCGTCCGCCCGCCCTGAACGGACTCTCACGCTGTTAATACAACATCACTTGCTCCATCTGTCGTATAACCCCGCGGGTGGGTTTACATTTGAGATAGCTGAAAGTCCGGTTTGTCACGTACTGTTGCTAAAGGGTACCTCCGTGCGTCGGTTTCCGATGACCAAACAGCGGTATTTGACGAGTTAGGAGTGAGAACGGGTTGTTTTAACATCAACAAAAACTCAAATCTACATTATTATGATCACATCTTCCCCCGGCAGCACCAACATGAACTGTGATTGTGAAACAGAAGCAGCCACAGCGACATAAGTATTGACTTACAAAATACAGTGTATCTGGAACACAGGTTTAATAAATGACGAGGAAATGTGGCGCTGTAACACAGCAAATGAGTAAATGAAATGTCATTCCAAATGATGTGTAATTATGTGACTACACGTCTCAGAGGTGCATTTGGAAAAAAAACGAGAGGAAATGGGGCAAAGAAATCACCAGCGAGGCCCATCAGCGGCTAAGTGCCTCTTTACCTCCTCCAACCACTAGAGACGAGAGGGAAAAAGTGACCTTCTGGCATTATGGTACGGGGAGAATCTAACCAAACACACGTCACTCATGAAAGACACACACTTTTTTTTTTGCAGAATGTACTGTACTTACAGAGGAGTTCAGTACAGACGGAGAGCACTTTCTCTTCCGCTGTCAGAGTGATGAAAAGGTTGCTCTCACGGAGAAAATAAAAAATGGCGAGAGGGACAGATGTGAGCTTGGTTGTAAGTCTCTCCATCAGCCCTGTGGATGCCGCTCAGACACTCCTGGGATGCGCGGAAACATCTGGGAAGAATTGCCTATGGGATTGATACAGTACCTAGAGTAATAAAAAATGAATTTCCCTGCCTCGATGTAAACACAAATGACCTGAGCCACGATGCATTTGCTTAGATCCGCTTTGATCCCCCCCGTATCTGTGTCTTCCTCACTCTCCGTCTCATGTGTTTCTTAAAGCACACAGTTTGAGCAAAGTCGATAATTGCAACGGATAGTACGGATTCAGCCTCGGTGTTAGGAAAAACCATCACGCCCAAATGACTCGAGCCCGGCTGATCCTAAACACCTGTTTAAAGGTGTCTTAATATGAGAATTTAAAAAGCAGATGGCGCATTATTACTTTCCGATAGCGATATAACAAGCACTAAAGCTGCGGTACAGTCTTTTGAACAGCCTGCGCGGATGGCTAGACAAGTAAAGAGAGAAGTGATACATTAAACATGAATTGTTGGAAGGACACAGACTACATAAAAGCATGCGGTGACAGGGTCACAGGCATTGTGCGCGACGTGAGTGGAGGGGACAGATTTGCAGAGAGTCTTTTAATGTGCGCGCTTGTGCTTAACATTGTTTAGAGCTCAGTGATTTGAGATTACTACCACAGGGGGCGGCCCGGGGGCATTTTTATGATGAGCTTCGGGAAAACGTTGCCAATAATACGCCGAGCTCTTTAAGGTGGCCATGTCTTTCTTCTTCTGCGGGGGAAAAATCTCTTACATCAGACTTAAACCGATAAAAATAATAATAATCGCTGAGTTTCTGCTTATTGATATGGTGATGTCGACCACATCAGTTATCTCCACCAGTGGTTGTTCCCACAGAGGAGCTGCTCTGCTGCTAATGCCAGGTACACACCACATGAGAATCAAGCCGATTTTGGGCCCAACTCAAATTAAACGCACATTTTCTATCTGTTCAAAATGTACCTTAAAGGTAGATTTGTCAAATATTTTATACTCTTATTAACATAGGAGTGGGCAAATATGCTGCTCTATGCAAACGTATGTATAAAATACATTTGTAAAATACAAATGTATGTGACGAAACCCATTTCCATTCACATATCTTGAGGTCAGAAGTTAAAGGGAACCCTTTGAAATCTTTTTCTTGCCAAAATGCAATGCAAGTTTGAAGCATTATTTACCCTTCACCACAAGCTAGTATGACCCATTGGTATCAATGGATTCTTTAGGTTTTCTAGTTTCATATGATGTAACTTCACTCTAGTTTTAAAACTGAACCTGCTACAACCTCCAAAAGATCGATTGCATTAATGTGTTAAAGCAGTGGGGTTAAAACAATTTTGTGTTAACGCATTATTGCGTTAATGTTGACAGCCCTAGTTAATCCTCCGATCGGCTCGGAAGTAAATCCTGGCCGCATCGATTTGATCGGATGTCCTGTTGTGTGTGGGGAACACTGAGGACAGCCGATGAGGCAGTCACGTGGGAAAGAACGACAGCCAATTGAGAACCAAGCTGACTGAAGTGGAAGGACAACCACCGCCGTCATAGCGGCCGCGGCTAATTCATGAGCTAATGCAACTAATGCGAAGCATAAAGTAGTAGTTAGATAAACCTCAGAAGTGGAGGACCGACTTGTTGATTTGTGGCCAACACCGCAACTGTTTATTTAACAAGCCTTCATCCATTATTTCTCTTTTTTCTTTGTAAATTTTCAGTAGGCCAAAAACTAGCATTGTTCCTGCCCGTCGTCCGCCATGTTTGTTTACACTAAAGTCAAGTTTGATCACAAAAGATTTTGCAAGATTTCCATTTTTTTTTTAGTCAGGACTCTTGTTGTTCCCTGAATGGAATCTGTTAGTGTGTGGCGTGCTGTTTCGGCCAAATCGTTGCTCTCCACACACTATAGGAATAAATCTGTTCAATTGATCACAACACGTCGTTATGTGTAGGGTCTCTCAGAAATCTTTTAACATTTGAAAAATCTTTTATTGTGAGCCAGCCGTGAGTCGTCAGGCGAGGTGTTTAAGTTGTGGCCTTGAAACGAGTGATTCCCGGGATACGAGTCAGGTTCCAGCCCGCCTCCAGGGACTTCTTCATTATCTGTCATTAAATGTTTTTAAGTTTGCATAATTGATCTTCTCCAATAAGTCGTCATTGATTTATGGAGGTCTGGGCTGAAGGAGGAACTGGTTAAAAATTCATAACCCTGCTACGCGTCTTCACAATCCATTAGCTGCTCCTGGACCCAGAGTCCTTCCATTGATTGACCTTGTACCGAGAATCTCATGGACTGTGCATTTTTCCCTCTTTTATTGCACTGTGGGAAGAGTTATGTTTCAGCTTTTTCCCCAGATAGGTCTTACTTTGATTTTCTCCCTCACCACCGCTGTGTGTCTCTCTCTCTCTGTCTCACCCTCCCTCTGTCTCTCTCTGTTTCTCCTTCTCCATCTAAACTGAAGACCTTACTCTGAGACGATGAATAAATAAAGCATGTTCCATAAACAGCTTTCCACTATTATTTAAGCTTCCAGGACCTCGCACTCTGACAGCCTGCTTTCCCCGCCATCAAATTCAAGTGTGTAAATTTTCTAAAAGGCTCTGAATGTTTTATGATGATTTCAGGGAATGATGGAGTAATAGCTGAATAGTGAAGCTATTACTTTTAATATTTATATTGAGTGCTTTGAATCATTAATGTGACAGGATGTAAAATCAGAGCTGCGGGACGTATGTACTTCACAACCACAGCCACTTG
>CAKALG010016070.1:0-10383 GCA_916700815.1 Helicolenus hilgendorfi
GCCGTCCTCTCCATACTCTCCCCCAGCAGAAGGGCTTGTGGGGGACAGAGACACAGCCTGCTGCTGCTGCCGCTGGGGGAGAGCTCTGTGATGGACAGACAGGTGATCCACAACCCCTGAGTCTCTGGAGGAGAGAGGGAAGCAGTGGAATAGAGAGAGAAAAAGAAAGAGAGATATGTCAATCTCTGCATAATGGTCAGCAATTCCCAGTCTATGGGCTGCTGACAGTATACTTGGCATTTCATTTAACAACCAAAAAGTATGTATGCAAGCATAGATGTAACAATGGCGGGCTGCCTGCAACTAACAATTACTTTAGTTTACCTTTAATCTTCCCATTATTTTCTAGATTAAACATATGGTATAAAATGTCAGTAAACAGTGAAAAACATCCATCCCAGTTTCTCAAAGTCCAAGGTGGTGTCTTTAAATGTCTTGTTTTGTCAGTTCAAAACCCAAATATATTCACTTTACCATGATATAAAACAGAGAAAAGCAGTAAATACCCATATTTACAGCATTAAACAGAATTTTCTGCCATTTTTGCATGAAAGATTAAATCGAATATAAAAAAATTGTTTATTTTTCTGTTGATTGACTAGTCGACTAATCGGTGCAGCTCTATAACAACGCATAATATTGATAATTTCAATAAAAATGCCAGTACAAGACGAGCTAGGCTTTTCACACAGACCAATGTTTTTTTTTTTTTTTTTGTAATTCAAGTCATCAAATTAAAATTAATTAAAATCAAACACTCCATCCTTAGACCATTGATAATAAATCCTCTAAAAATAGTAATACTTCAATCAACACTATAATTTGGACAATCAGTGGAATCCCTTTGTAACATATTACACCCAACAGGAATTATGTGCAGATATATCTGAATCTCTACTGAAATACTGCCCTGTACGTGTAATGATAATGGAAAATACAATGATATATTGCGTGGTTACAGAAGATCTTGCAAAAAAAATGGCTGAAAATGAAACACATGCCATTTCCCCTCCAGTGGACACAAACAACAGGTAAGTATACTCTTAATTAGAGCTAATTGGTAATTAATCACAACCATGGTGCAGTCAGTAGGGTGGCTGCACGTCCAGAAACTAACTTCATTTTGAACACATGTCAGTGACATTTGTCAGTTGTATTTATACAAATGAAAACTTTATATTTTTTATCTTCTAAAATAGTTGGACATTATTTTTCTGTCGATTGACTAGTGGAATCCCTTTGTAACAGATAACAGCCAATAGGAATTATATGTGTAGATATATCTGAGTCTATATTGAAATACTGCCCTTTATGTGTAATAATGGTAATGAAAAATACAATGATATATTGTGTAGTTACAGAAAATCTTGCAAAACAATGGCTACAGTGGACAAAAAAAACAACAGGTGATTATACTCTTAATTAGAGCTCTTAATTGGAAATCAATCACAACCATGATGCAATCAGTAGGGGTGGCTGCATGTCCAAAAACTAACTATTAATTTTGAACACGTCAGTGACATTTGTCAGTTGTATTCATACAAATTAACACTTTATATATTTGTATCTTCAATACTTTAAAGTTGTTTCCATTTCTAATTGGCTAATTGGTAATTAATCACAACCATGATGCAGTCAGTAGGGGTGTCTGCACGTCAGAAATTAATTTTGAACACATGTCAGTGACATTTCTCAGTTGTATATATACAAATTAACACTTCATATTTGTATCTTCTGCTGCAAAACATCATAAGAGTTGTTTCCATTTCCCTTTAGTCCACTCTCTCCGTCTGTACTACATTCCCTTTGTTCTGATACTGAGCCCAACATCAGTCAATATTAGCCACTATAGCGAGGAGGATAAAGAGCTGCAGATAACATAGTGAACTGTCTTAATGTGATATGAGTTAGTAACTAGCAGCCAGGCCTGGATGTGATCATGAATAACCCCCTCATGCTCAGCGTTAACCCGCAGAGAGGTCGCTGACCGTCGGACCCTCACAGCCCCCCAACAGGAAGACAACATGATGACAACAATACCTCATTCGGTCTCCTCCTCTTCGACCAAAAAAAACACTATAAAAATAACTAAATATGACTATGAACTTCTGTGTGTTTATCCCGCTTCTTCTCCTGGTTGAGTTGAGTTTATTCTCTACAGTATGTGGCGGTAACTGTTGGGTCTCTCGCTTAGACTTCTTCAGAAGATAACAAACGGTTCATTTTCCCCCAACACGTTCGCCATTTTGGTTTCCCGCTGATGCTCAGGGAGTGCATTATGGGAAGAAGGTTTAAACGGCTGCTGGCTGCTGGAGGCTGCGCGAGGCTGGAGGCTTCTCTTTTTTCAAACATTTGAAAATGTAGGCAGGGCATTAACTAAACAAAGTATATCCGCCCCTTAAAGACATATAATAATAATAATATTATATATTTTTGGGGTGGGGGGGTGAACACTGCGTAATAATTTTTTTTTTTTAATTATTAATTGTCAGGTTTTTTTTGCAGATTAAACATAGTGTGCATTTAAAACGTTCAAAAGAAGTTCAGATAGGGCAGTGAAAATAAAAGAAACAGGGCTCATCTCAAATTAATTTGTACATATCAAATAAAAAGAATGATTTAACAGCTTTTTTCAGTTGTTTTTTTTCAAGATTTACTTAACAGTTTCTTCTGCACTATATTCACTTTTTTAGTCCTGTATCACAGCTGTTACCCTGCACTATATTTAGTTTTAAGTTTTCTTCACCTCCTTGTATTTTTATATCTAGTATATTTTTTGTACTTTGTACTTTGCATTTCTAACTTTTTTACTGCCTTTTTACTAACATGTTTTGCACTATGGATCTGTGATGCTGGAAACTTTAATTTCCCTCAGGATTAATAAAGTATCTATCTATCTATCTATCTACACAGCCATCAGTTTTACAGAGAGTTAGTATGATGTTGTATTTGACCCCCACGTCCTCCTCTCTTGATTCCTTCTTCACTGTTTTTTCAATGAACACCAGTCGGACTCCACAACTACCACTGCTCCCAGTAGACCACTTACACTTACTAACACTTACACACCAAATACTGACAATGCACTAGTATAAATACAAAATATAAGTATGAACCTGAAAATGAGCACGATATGGGACCTTTAAATTGATAGAAATCATATATGTGATTCATGGAAAATTCAAATAGGATCAAAAAATATTTGTCTCTCTCCGTTTACTACTGTACGTATTTTTTTTTCCAAAAATAAGGTCCCATGGCAGGGGTCAGCAACCTGCTGCTCCGGAGCCACATGCGGCTCTTCAGCTCCTCTCCAGTGGCTCCCTGTGGATTTTTAAAAAATGGAAATGAATAACTGTTTTTTGTTTACATTTTTATTTTTATTTATCATTGTTGTAGGTCTATGGTACGACGGAGTATTAGGGCCACATTGAGAAAAATGAATAAATCTGAGATTTGGAGAATAAAGTCATAATATTACGAGAATAGGGTCATAACTTAACGAAGAAAAGATGTAATATTATGAGAATAAAGTCATAAGTTTAAGAGAAAAAAGTTGTAGTATTATGAGAATAAAGTCAGAATATTATAAAGTAGTAATTTTACGTGTTACATTCTTTTTTCTCATAATGTTATGAATTTATGCTTGTAATATTACGACTTTTTTTCCCCTCAATGTGGCCCTAATACTCCGTAGTACATTTGCACTTTGGCCCTTACTGCATTAGACTTATATACTATATACTACTTAGACTATAAACTATGTTACAGATTTTTTTTTCTTTGCCTAAAATGTCTCTTTTGATAATTAAGGTTGCTGACCCCTGTGACCCCTGTAACCTCTGTACCGTGGGGGTCCACCGGAAAAGGCGGGACGTCGCCTCTCTAGTTAAAACAACTGGGCTTTTATTGTGAAATACGGAGCGGAAATTCCTCATACTTTCTAGCTTGACCCCGGCCAGTCATAGCTTCAGAGTTTAGCAACCAACACAGTACACATAATGGGTCATTGATACCAGCACACCAGTGAACCCACAGAGACACGTTATTCCGTTAATTTAAATGACAACCTCAAAAAAAAAAAAAACGTTTTATTTTGTAGAGGAACAAGTCGCGCATGCGCGGTGATCCTATGTGTTTCTCTCAGGCCAGCTTGAGGTATGTTGCTTTGCTTGGAAATCAGCAGCTGCTGCAAAGAGCAGAGGCAAAGAGCAATAATATCAGAGACAGGACACACCGACAGGTCCAGGGATCCTCCGCTGGATCAGATCTGATGAGATATACTGTCAACATTTCCTGTTCTGTGAACCAGACCTCTGGTTTCGTTGTGGAAGAAGAAGACAGGCTCTCTCTCTGGATCTCTGGATCTCTGTCGTGTATTTTTTATTTGGATGATCTCCCACAGCCAGGTCCACGTATTGAGATGATCTATTTCTGTGATGGCGAAGGGTCTGTTTCCACGGGCCTGGGTGAAAAAGTCTTTCTACTTCCAGGTAATGTTCAGTCATTTGCTCTGTTGCAGCGGATTATCATGTGATAATGTGTTTATATATATGACTGTGTATATAAATCGTTCCTTCCTGCAGCTGTCAGACTCCACAACCAGCACTGCTCCCAGTAGACCACTTATATACACCCCAAAATTGACAATAACCTGATAATTGCATTTCATTCTCACTGTGCAATATCATTGTCCACTTGTGCAATAGCTGTTTATTGTCAATACTGTATATACTGCTCCTATTTTCAATATTATATGTAATGTTTTTTTTGTTCATTTTGAAACAACAGAACAAACATTCACAAACGTCCCCAATAATAACATTCTCAGGTACAAAGAAAACTTAATAAACCTAATATTAATATAAAATAAGCCAGTTTAGATACAGGAAAAACCTATATACAAAAAATAGATATATAAGTAAAAAGAATATACACAAGTAAAAGAAATGAAATTTAAAACAATAAAATAAAATAAAATCTATTTATATATACATATATATACTGTATACATATAGACATACATACATGTATACATATAGACACATGCAGTATATACACATACAAAACACATATACATATAATCAATTAAAAAAAAATTCAGTCATCATCCTATTCTATCTCCCTATTACTGCTCCTATTTTTATACTTACTTCTATTTAAATGGTTCACATTTTGTTACACTTTGTTTAGCTCTTTTTTTACTGTGTTAGCTGATGCATCTTGTTTTTTGCACTATCCCCTTTGCTGCTGTACGCTGCAAATTTCCCCACTGCGGGACTAATAAAGGAATATCATATCTTATCTTATCTTACCTGTGTATAACGGGGTCATATCATCAGACTGATAGCTGGCTCTGCTCTTATGCATATCATGGGGCATTATACATTATACCTGAGGAATGTCACTGCTGGACAAACATTAAGTTGATCTGCTGATCCATAATGGTTAGTGCAGAGTAGAGCACATAGACCTGCCACTGAGTGTGAGATAACATGTGAGGAGAAACCATGCCGGGACTATTTCTTTTTTATTTATTTATTTGCATATATATAAAACTGCACAAAATCCAATCAATGAAAAAAAAAAAAAAAAGAAATGTGTCAGGAGAGGTCAAGAAGCCACAGGCTTATACAAATGACTCTCAATAGGACTCTGTTTGCAAGTTTTCTTCACATGTGACTGAAAAGATGCCTAGCCTATGTTTCATCACCCCCTATAAGTGCCAGAGGAGCAGTAATCCTTTTGGTTGGATAATAACCTTCTCATCTGGGTACCAGTGGCTTGCAGCCAGCAACTACTCCCAGTACAGTTAAGAGCTTATGAAAGAGGAATTGCTTTTGCTCGTGGGGAAGAGTAAACAACTAGGTGCATTACAACATCCAGCACAGTCAGCTTATCACAACTTTGGGCTTGACCTGCGGTCCATGGACTACAGTAGAGTTCAGGAGGTGAAACATGATGGCTGAGCTGATTTAATCTGGCTTCAGACAGTGTTTAACTACACTACAGCCAGTGTTTCCTTTTGGCCTCGTGGGCTGGTTAATTTAATTTAATTAGGCTACATTTCACTCTGGACTTGTTGTAAAATAGTTCCTATACCCCCAAAACACTGTGTGCAGAAGTGGTTTCTTTTTAGCCCTGAGGTGATCTATACATAGCAAAAGCAAGCAAATTATGTTGACATTTTTGGCCACACTGGTCTTGTGTTTGTATACTTTATTGCATGATTTATTTGGGTTGCTTCAGTTCCTGTTTTGGTGCAGAGTTTGTATGTGCAAAGAGAGAGACAGATTAGTGTGCATTTTTGTAGGATAAGCGGTTACAGATAATGGATGGATATTTAGGTAAAAAGTCAACACACCAACATAGTGCAAATGCAAAAAGAAGTCTTGTTAGGGAGACTTGCTGGTTTATGGCGACTCACCAAAATGTGTTGGCAGAAGCAGACGTATCCAGGTTTGTTACAGGACATGGTGTCTGGTTTGCATCCAGGCTCCAATGAAGCAAGTCTACGGGGTTATCTGGATCATCTTGCAGAGTAAAAACCCAGAACTTCATCAGTCCATGTTCCAGATCTGAAGATCTGAGTTCCAGGTTTTAGTCATACAAAATATATGTACATTAGTAAACTCGGTAAACCAGTTTCTCTCCCACGTTTATCACACGACTACTGTACTGCCTCAGAACCTTTGAACATCTGACTCAAGTAGGACAAATGGCTTTTGAATTTCAAAGCTTTTTTTGAAGTACGTGAGTTCAAAAAGCCACATGAAAGCCAGTTTTTGGATTTTGTGAATTTCTGTTTTTCCTATTGGGTCTCTTTGATACCGACATTTCGGTTATCTTTGCCCTGTTTTAGGGGACATGCATATCAAGAATGCGTCTGTAAAGATATTTTTTTCACTCTGGCTTCAACCGTCTTCTATGCAGTGGTCTGCTGGGGCAAAGATTCTGTCCTGAGCACTTCTGCATAAAGAAAGTAAGAGAGAGAAAAGGATAGGCAACACCTCCAAATCCCTACATTAAACCCTGAGCACAGCTTCAGGCTGCTCCGTCACACAGTACACAAGGATGTGATACTGCCGGTCTTTTGTCTCTGCTGTAGTGACCGGACTAAAAGAAGTCAATACTTCATGAGGGTTACCGCGCGGTAACTGAATCTAACTGTTGACAACTGGTAACTCCTACAGTCTGCACTGCCGGCTTTGTACTATGTGGACTTTGCACATTTAACTCTTCCTGTCTGCACTACTCATAACCAGATTATCATCAGTGTTTTGCATTTGTTGCCACCATACGTGTTACATTCTAACTTACTTTGTAATTTAGGAGGAATATGTTTTTCTATTTTACTTTATTCCACTCTTCTAATGGGATATTTGTATCCCTTTTGTTATTTACTTAACTTTACTCAGTACAAACTCCGGGTCATTTTACTTTTGCAGGACAGTTTAGAGTAGGGCTGGGCAATATGACGATATATATCGTCAAATGATAATAAAAAAATGATATATCTCTTTCTATATCGTCTCTGTCGCGGTAGAGGCCAGGCCTATATTTATTTATTTTTTCTCTATAATTTCACTTAAAATTGTTGTGATAATTTTTGTACAAGATACTGATACTTTTCATTTTTCAAGTATTTAATTCGCACGGGAGTATAAAGAAATAGGCTTCACCATGTGGTTATTTCATATATACTGTTTATTTATTGAATTGCCAGAAAACCTGCTATATCGTGATATATATCGTTATCGAGATATGAAATTACCTGTATCGTGATAGAAGATTATGTACCTCCATATCATGCTTTATGATACGCGTAGTAACAGTAGTAGTTCAACTGTTTTTTTTACGATCCCCTGAGTGGGATCAATTAAGTGTATCTAATGTTATCTTAGCTAAGACGAACACTACATATTAAGTTCCAAGGAAGAGGAGACGAAGGGAGGAAGTGAAGGATGCAGCTCTTTGTTGCACAGGTTTCACCTCTTAAACTCAAGAGGCCTCATCATGTGTTTGCACAGACACGCCGAGACACACCGTCACACAGACAACATGCACACATGACCATAATGTCCTGTGTGTGTGTGTGTTGTGTGTGTGTGTGTGTTTCATGGACGTACATTTTCTCCGTATTAGCACCAACAGGCATACCAGAGGAGAGAGATCTGATGGTGGTGTGTTGTTGTTTTGTACTCCCATGAGATACCTCGCGTTCCTTCCCCGGAGGCCCGCTATCGGTTTGTTCATCTCTTCAGGACACAGAGCGTTTAAAAAAGCAGGCAGCTCAGCAGAGACTACAGCTCTAAACACGAAGCTGCTGCCAAATGGACACTTTGGTGAAATGCACCAAAGGGAATGGGAGGCAGGTTTTTCCTGTATCCTCCCTGTGCTTTTCTCTGAAGTCTGTAGCTCAATGTGGGAAAGTGTTGCATGCTTTGTGTTAACAAATTTCATGAAAAAGCCTCAAAGAAATCCTTAATCTTAAAAATAATTTATAACCGTAATTAGTTTGTGTATGTGGATCTGATACTTTTAATTTGTGCTGCAGTTTTTATGGACACAAAACAGAAAATCTGATCTTCTGTCCGGGCAGCCAGGACTGTTTACCAAGAGCAGTAATCACAGCACAGCAAAGATACAAAAAAAAACAGGCTTTCTTTTCTCCGTCCCGGCCTCACTGGGGGCATATTTTGTTGGGATTTGGAAACCTTGCTGGAGTTGGGTTGCGAGGAGCAGCACGCTGCCAAAATATACACAACATAAGCTGTTCCTGCCATGTGATCAGAGTGAGAATCAAAATCACTTTATCCTCCCAAGTGCAGCTACAGTCCTTGGAGGGAAAAGTACCATTTTGTTTTAGTAAAAGTCTCCTACTGTGGCTGACTTGGCAAATCCACTGCGCCTTCTAACAATGTACTTTTCTTCTTTTTTTTTTACAGTTTACTTACTGCTAAAATGATTATTTGATTTGTCAATCGACGGAACATCGATTCCAATATAAATAAACAGATTTGATTATTTTAGATTTTATATTAGACTGGGATTACTTTTAAAAGGAATTTAATTTATTGAATTTATTGTAAATGCGTATAAAGTTTGTTGTGTAGCAAAATAACTGAATAAATAATTGAATGCAGCTCTGAGTCACAGGAACAACAGCACCTCTGTCAGGAGGGGCATTGTGGGACATGTGATGTTTGCATCCTGTGACACGGGCAGTAATTTGATTTTTTTTTTTTTTTTTTTTACAAGCCATAACCAGAATGCCTTGTGACACTGGAACAACTGGATCTGCACCTCCAAACCATTTTCCACCTTAATGAGCTATTGTTGCACATGGCGACTAATCAGCCAGCCAGTGCCTTGTTATGGGACACCACCACGCTGTCACCATGGTAACCTATTATGTGATCAGGTTTGATTAGGGAGTGCAAAATGTCTGGCTTGAATCGGCGTACTGTGCCCGGTTAATACAGGCAGTACATCTCAGCCTGGATATGGATGAAAAATGACGATTTCCCAGTAAACATGTCCTATTTCTATATATTGTAGGACTCTGTTGTTGACTGTAAGCCAGGGATGTTTTCAGGCTCTGGATCGATCTTAGAGTTTCTGTTTGCGATTGCCCTCCACAGGCTCGGATCTCCTTTGTGCGGGTGAAGTACCTGTTCCTCACATGGCTGACGGTGCTGGTGGGGAGCTGGGTGCTCTATGTGCAGTACTCCGCCTACACAGAGCTGTGCAGAGGACACGAGTGCAAGAACGCCATCGTGAGTAATGGCTTTGTTTGTTTCGACCCTGTTGTTTTGAATGGTGTTTTGTAATGGACTCCTATTTTGCAATAATTTCTGTGTGGCAACTAAAACGTGTTGTAAACACTTCCTGTGATTATCACACACGCAGGACTTAATATAATGAATGAATATAATTAAGAGGCTTAACATTAAATCACTTCTCTCTCTCTCTCTCTCTCTCTCCAAGTGTGATAAATACAGGAAGGGAATTATCGATGGCTCGGCCTGCAGCAGTCTGTGTGACAAAGATACGCTCTACATGAGCAGGTGTCTGTCAACGCTGCCAAATAACCAGGTAGGAAACTCATTTAACTTTCTGTTAAAGGTACAGTGTGAAGGATTTAGCAGCATCTAGTGGTGTGGTTGCAGATTGCAACCAACTGAGTACTCCTTCGCTCACTTTTTTTTTTTTTTTTTTAAAGATCATTTTTTGGGGCTTTTTTTATTGAGAGAGAGATAGTGATAGAGGTGAAATGGAGAGAGAGAGAGGGGATGACAATGCAGAAAGGGCCACAGGTCGAACTCGAACATTGGGCCGCTGCAGCAAGGACTCGCCTATTTGATACATGAGGCGCCTGCT
>CAKALG010016072.1:0-11092 GCA_916700815.1 Helicolenus hilgendorfi
CTGTTATACAGATACTTTTCGTGTATATTTAAGCATGAAATGTACTGGGGACAGAGAAGACACCGACTGACATCGACGGAATGGCCCCTTTATGAATAATGACAGCTCGTTATTGTGTGTAATATAATTTACCTGATTATTGTTATGAAGCGTTGAATTGACTCTCCAGCTCCGAAGGATCTCCACTTCCAAACATCCGGGTCTCTGCCACAGGAAGTGACGTCGGTTCAGTGGACCAATCAGAGGACACCCGACACATTTGGTTTCTAGGCAACGAATGTAAACGTTGGGAAAAGGAGTAGCAACCTTTATTATGGCCATCTCAGAGTGACTTTATCTGTAGATAGATAGCTAAACTCAACGTTACTTCTTTATTTTATTTGCTCAACGTTACTTTCAATTCAGACATTCAAAAGGTCAGTAAATGTTTAAGTGTTTTTTTCTGACATTGACCTTCATCATTTGGATAGCAAGGGGGAACAAGAAATGCCATGTCAGCTATGTTTATAACTGCACTATACTGTATATGACTGTGTATGACTGTGCAATATCATTATCATTATTACTACTCAGGTGTAATTCATACTGCGCAATATTTTCAGGTGGAATTTCATTTCATTCTCACTGTGCAACATCTTTTTCCACTTGTGCAATTTGTTAACAGTCTGTTTATTGTCAATACTGTATATACTGCTCCTATTTTTATACTTCCTTCTATTTAAATATAATATTACAAAGGTTTCTAAAATCTTGCCCTTTTTTATTTACGGAATTTTTGGAGTGAAACATCTGTAGACTTGTAAAAAAAGAAAAAACGTCCCCTCAAGATTCATTAGATTTTCGTTACCAGTTATTTGTTCTGACATGCTTTTTTTTTTTCTTAGAAATTATACAGGAAAAAAAAAGAATTGGCTGGTGTGGAGGGCTCAGGTGTCTTTCACAAAGATCTATGGATCAACAATACAAACCTCAAAAACAACAGATGAAGTCATGAGCAAATACACAAGAAGAAGCCACAGTCCTCCAGGGCAGTACAACATTGCAGGAAAAAGACACGACAATGTCTATACTCAAGCACAACATGGTGTTATACCTGGTAGGAGAGCAGACGGAGCAGACCAGCCATTTCCAAACAAGCCTGTTAGCCACAGAAGACCTCCCAACCCTGGGAGACAAGACTCCCAAGAAAAAATGACTATTACAAAACAACCAAGAGGTTCTTTGTCACCCCAAGAACATCATTCAAATGGCATCAGAAAGACCACTGGATCCCGAGATCCAAGAAAAGATTCACACAGACAGCCCAGTGGAGAAGTGCAGATGGCCAGAGCAATTCATGCAAAAGAGCTTATTCTACAGGAGAAGCTGTGGAGTGTGGAGGAAAAAATAAGACAAAAAATCCGGAGGGACGCTGCTGCATGTGGCGACCAGAAGAGTGAGGAGCAGAGGCATGACAGGGGACAAGCAGAGAGAGGAAAATCAGTGAGAGGAAGAGAAATGATGATGCAAGAAAGAGGACAGGGGGATGTAAAACAACTTAGGAAGACGCAAGATCAGAGGAATGAGGACAGCATGAGGAATGCACATGAAGAAGAAAGGGCCAAGGGGAAAAGAAGGGAAATAGAAGTTGCACAGTCGCAAAGAAAAGGTCATAAAGGAACTCATCGGATCACAGTTCCTGAGGAAGAAGTGAGTGGAGAGCTACACAAATCAAGGTGGGAAAATGTGAAGGAGCATACAAGAAAAAGAGGGGATGAGAAAGATAACGGCATTCGGGGAGAGACAAGTGTGAGGTCAAAGGATGGAACAGGGAAAGCAAAAGAAAGACAACAAAATACAACCTCTCTGGGCGACAAAGGTTGGAGAGGAGAAAAGAAATACAGGGAAAGCTCTTGTAAGGAGATGATTTCTGACGATGAACGAGATATGCCTCAAATGAGTCAACAGAAAACTTCTCACAAAGCTGCGACAGAAAACCACAGAGGTGCAGGAGGAAGAACGCTGTCGGGGGGCCCACAGCCTCCACTAGTTTCTCATCCTTCTCATTCCAGCAGACCAGAACTGTGGGAGCTCAGACAGGAAACCAGCACAGATGCCGGCCTCCAGCTCCTTCCCTGCACAGTCTGCAACAGAAAGTTTACAAGCGAGAGATTAGACAAGCATGTCCAAATCTGTGCAAAGTTTAAACAATCACACCGTCCAGTCTTCAACTCCTACGTTAGTAGGACCAAGGGATCTGCAATAGAGCAGTTCTGGAAAACCCACAGCAGGAGCAAGAGTCCTGAGGTAGGCCAGTATCATCAAGTTTACACAAAGGTGTGTGTTAAAAGAACCCTGTGTTGTTTTTCACCACCTGTGCCTCTATGGAGTATTGTTTTTTTAAGAGTGGGTTCCACATAATCTTGTTTACCGAAAGAAAAATCCACAGGGTACATTTGCGTTTCCCCGTCATTGGGGGGGTGCTTGGAAACTACAAATTTATAACAAAGCCTGCATTATAAAGTAGGGTTTGAAAGGCATGGACATTTACTAGCTAGGGAGAGTCGAATGAAAAGATACTATTGGTTGTTGCATTATGGGAAATGTAGGATTCAGTTATTTTGGCTCTAAAAGTCAGGATATCTCGGCCACTAAATAGATTATCTTAACTAAGCATTTACTGTTTTTGATGTCTTTCTATTCAGGTTTTAAAGAAAAAGAACCAAAGACAGAACCACAATGTAAACACAAGGAATCTGCACGAGGGTCGACTCCCAGCTGGAACCTCACAACCAAAATGGTCCAAGTGAGCGGTCCCCACAACGGATCCAACTCAAAGTCTTGACTTCAACTCAAAGACTTGTTGGAAAGTTTCATGAAAAGCTCTCTATAAATAAAATGTATTACTATTATTCCATATTAACTAAACAGAACTGTCTAACATAGTTTTGCCTCTTTACAAGAATAGCACGTCAATTTGAACAAATAGAAATAGCTGCAGTGTATTATAGTTTACATTGTGGGAAATATTGACTATACACGCGTAACAAAAGACAGCTGTTAGTTTTATTTATGGCTTTAACACAAAGCATGAAGCAACAGTGTGACTGTGAGAGAAGTGCTTATACAACCGTTACAGCTCTACAATATTTGGTTAACTGCTGAAAAAATAAATGCTGTCAACATACTGTATAAAAAAAAATGTCACCTAAGGCACAGCGTTGTCATATTTGCACTAATTTTGGTTTCAACAGCTTGTTAAGGCACTCGGACTGTATTTAACGTTGCATTTTACTGCGTGAAAATACTGCCGTTATTATGCTGCTGACATCTGGCAGTTCACCGACCACAATCAACAGCTTGTAAGCTAAATATGACAACAGGTTTTAAACACACACACACACACCCACATATTTGTTATAACACGCACAATAAACATAACAAAAGGACATCAAACAAAATGCAATTACATATTTGCTTTCACAAATGATGAAAAATACGGCAAAAACATCAGACATCATTTCAAAACGGTTAAAAAATGCAATAAGAAACATTATAGCTGCAGGGTCAGCTACATCATAAATGCTTCCACATTCAGAGGAAACTGTTCCAAGTGTTCATACGCGTCACAAAGAAGATAGACCTACATGTGTGTGCTGCCCCAACAAGAACTGAAGAGTCAAAGAAGGCAGTAAGAAAAAGTAACTAAAAGTAGTTGTTAAAAAAAGATGAAATCAGTAGTTCCGTGTTTCACACAAATACTTTCACATGACAATAAAACATGCAAATAAAAAAAAAAGAAGTATATATTTGCATGAGATAATTATAATATGTTTGTAAGAGCTAACATGTCTGATAAATATGGAAAACGTGTTTTAGAGGCTATTTTGTATTGGGCACTTTTTACGAATATCAAATGAAATTGAAATGTATTAAAAATAAAAATGACACATCAGAAAGTTAAATTGGAAGATGACATGAGTCATGATCAATCTGGACAACATCCTGACAGCTCATCTCTTACCAACAACTGACGAGAGGAAACTTCTCTCTGGATGCATTAGCAAACACTTTCCTATTTGCAGAAGATTTTTTTGTTATTTGATAAATACTAATACGTGAGGCACTGAGGACTGACGGCTCAATGCTGACATCAATTAAAGTCAACGACACCACCAAAACATGGACTTAACATTCACATTGCAGAGTAACACTATGATCACTATGATGATTGTCTCTCGCAGGTGTCGGGTGCTTCATGTTGAATCCAGCCAACATTTCAGTCTGTGGAGAAACGAGCTAGATCACTGCACCCGGGTGAACACAAGTGTGCATATGAGAGTGTACAGTACAGTATTACATACGTAACAGATTGTAATAATGCAACGTAGCGCTCTATCAAACATGCATACTGTATGTAACCACTGTGAATGCACTCTACTGCATGTCTAACTGAGCCTCCACTCCCCATCTAACCAGCTTGTACGTGCTGACATTTCTCCAATAATCAGGACACCTTCAGGTAAAGTCTCACACGCTGGCACCTGCAGATCGGCCCCCGTGTTTTTTGAATCCGCTTCCTCTTTCTCCTCCGTCCCCGGGCATACGGGCATCAGAGGGACGGTTTCCGTTATTGTCGCATCCTGCTTCCCGTAGCGTTGAACGATTGATTGCCGCCCAGAGCCTTTCGTTCTCCTTCTGCTGCTCATTGACCTAGAGGCGGCAGGAATACACGCCGTTACTCACGCACAAGGATCAAACTCAGCACTGAGGCGGACAGGTAGCTTTGGGGAATAATGTCTCACCTGCTTCTCGAGCATCTGGATCCTCAAATCTTGATGAGCGACTGTCTCTCGCAGCTGCAAAATAAGCTATTGTGTCAGATACTGTTGCAACGGGATGTGCACATTAGGGCTGTCAAAGTTAAAGTGATAATAATGCATTGAGTGAGTTAACGCAAATTCGTTTTCACGACACTAATTTCTTTAACGCATTAACGCAACTTGCGATTTTAGGTCGTAGTGGGCTCATTTGTAAAGTTATAGTGAATATACTGGCATCATATGAAACTAGAAAAACCTAAAGAATCCATCGGTACAAACCATGTTATGCTAGCTTGTCGAGAGAGAGAGGCTAAATAACGCTCCAAACTTGTGCTAAATTTTGGTGAGGAAAACTGTTATGGCTATTTTCAAAGGGGACCTCTGACCTCCAGATATGTGAATGAAAATGGGTTCTATGGGTACCCACGAGTTTCCCCTTTACAGACGTGCCCACTTTATGATAATCACATGCAGTTTGGGGCAAGTCATAGTCAAGTCAGCACACTGACACACTGACAGCTGTTGTTGTCTGTTGGGCTGCAGTTTGTAATGTTATGATTTGAGCATATTGTTTTATGCTAAATGCAGTACCTGTGAGGGTTTCTGGATGATATTTATCATTGCTTTGGTTTGTTAATTGATTTCCAATAATAAATATATACATACATTTGCATAAAGCAGCATATTTGTCCACTCCCATGTTAATAACGGTATTAAATACTTAAACACACACTAAAAATGTGTGATTAATTTGCGATTAATCACGATTAACTACGGACAATCATGCGATTAATCACGATTATCTATGGACAATCAATTCATTAATTAATCGCGACTAAATATTGTGATCTATTGACAGCTCTAATATAAACAGTAGAAGGCCTTTAGAAAGCCGTTGGCTTTGTAGATATGAAAAATAATTGGCTTTAAATAAATTATGAGTGGGTTTTTTTTAATGTATTTTTGTTTGAAGACACATAATAAGCAACGTTATACAAGCTCACAGTGATGTTTGATCAGCAGCAGCTCTATTTGATGGCTCAGGTAAAGAATTACAGTTGGACACAGTAGCAGATTACAGAGGCACACGGGCAGTTACAGAGCCCAAAGTCTGTAATGCTTTCAGCTAAAGCGGATGAGCTTATGAGGATTTTCCGCACCCACTCCACAACTGGCCTCTATGAAAGCATTAAAGACGGAGTGGTTTTTATTATTATTGTATCACAAACATCACATTAATAGTGACAGTGCTTCTTGTTTCTTGTCTCACTGTTCCTGGTGATGGAAAGTCTCACAGCAAACACTCAGGAGGATGACAGCTGTCTTCATGGAATCCAGATAAAAATAGCTTTAGTCAAAACCACCTCTCACCCCTCCCCCAACTCCACCTTCATTCTCTGTGTTTTTCCCACAAGTGAGTGATGATTAGCAGCTCTTGAGCACATCCCGCCTCGCATCGGTGACATATTCATCATCTCTGCCACTTCACTCCCCGGTGGCTGCATCTTTTGGGCCTTTACTGATTCTGGTCCCAGAGATGCTGTTCAGGTCACACACTGTTGTGTGAGGTGAGGTGAGTGTTATCCAGAGCATTCGTGAGCTCGTCTGAGAGAGCATGCTACAATTTTCCCTAATGGGTAATTGTGTCTGCACAGATAATCCAAATCCAATAATCCACTAACAGACAAGGGAGACCTCGCCCCACCCTTTTCCCTCTTCTCTCTGCACACTGTGCTGTCATGGTGGTGCACTGCAGGTCTTGAGGCCTCCTCCTATTTGGAGAACGGCACCTATGCGTTGCCAGTGGCCACACTGTTGCGCAAAGTTTGAAAGATTTCTATGAATTTTTACAATAAGAAAAAATATTCAGGAAGATAAATAAGTCAGATCATGAAGGACACAAATATGTCAGAGGTTACCAGTGTCAGTCTGTAGAGCTAGCAGCATCGCTTTAGGGGTAGCGATGTTAGTCTGCCAGTCGGTCCACACTGAAATATCTCAACAACTGTTGGATGGATTGCACATAAAGTTTGGTACAGATATCCATGATGCACAGAGGATGAATCCTAATGACTTTGGTGATCCCCTGAATTCTCCTCTACTCCCACCATGAGGTTCACGTTTGTGATTTTTGTGGGGAATGTCTTAACAACTATTGGATTGATTGTCATGAAGTTTGGTTCAGACGTTAACGTTCCCCTCAAGAGAACTAACTTTTTGTCCAGCGCCATCATCAGGTCAAAAAATCAAGCCCAAAATCTCCTCTTCTTTTTTTTCGAGTGATGACATAGTCTGTTTTTCTGAAGAATGAGCTGGCACGAATCTATTTGAAACTTTTATTGACCAAGTGTTGCAAGTTGGCATCGCCGTGTTTTGATTAGTTTTAATAGGAAATATTCGCCGGCGAGTATTTTGCATTTTTGTGTCGTTTATTCGTCACACGTGTGTAAAGACCTTTATACTTTGGTTTATGACCAAATACCTGCAAAACTAGTGACATTCCTATCAGCCTCAATTGTACTTTGTTTTGCTAATTAGAAAATTTTAACTTTAAATTAAGATGGTAAACATTATCACTTCTTAGCATCAGCATATTAGTGTTGCATGTTAGCTTGCTGACGTTAGCATTTAGCTCATAGATGCACTGCGCCTAAGTACTGCCCATTGACTGTATATAAAGATGAAAAGACATCTTGAGGTTTTAACATCATTTGAAGCCAGAGTCGTTTTATAGCATCAAATAACGAATTAAAACCAAACTTATCAGAAACACTTGAACATACATGAGCGTGATAAGAACAGCCTAAAATGACAGAAACCGTCTTTGGGTAAAATATATGTGATGTGACTTTTTCAGTTTGGCCTATGTCCCATCCGCTAAGATGGAGGAGCCGGCCTTTATGAGCTATACTGCAGCCAGCCACCAGGGGGAGATCCAGATGTTTTGGCTTCACTTTTGGGGAGCTGTCATGTCATCTATCTTTATATAGAGTTCATGGTACCGCCTTGTAGAGCCACTAGCATGACTGTAGACTCTTGGTCATGTTCAACATCTTTTTCTGCGGACAGTTTTTCCATAAATCTGCATATCGATACAGGACTTCTCTTAGTCCACACATAATAAACCATGTTTGGCTTGTAAAATATTTTTACCCCACAAAAAGGTAGCACAAGTAGTAGTAAAAGTGTCTCTTTTCAAAAACAAACCACTGCTAAAAATCCAAAGTAAGTGACAATATTTGCTTTCAACTTTTCCATAATCTCACATCGTCATATTTGCTATCAATATTTCAGATGTTATGGTAGGTTTTCTTTCATTGTGTGCAACTCATCACTTCCAGCTTTGTGTATTGTCCCGTCTTTAACTGCTGTCACACTGTCCTGTAGAATGTAAGGACGTGATCACTTTGTATGCCAGTATTCATGTTTAAATGCTAAGCACAGCTCTGAGCATTATAACAGCAGTGACACCACCATCATGCATGATGAATAACAGCCGTGCAGCTCTACCCGTAAGTCCATCCCATCCTCCTAGCCTCCTTTAACCTTTAATTACCTACCTGCCTCGGTTCCTCCTCTTTCCCTGTCTTTCCCTCTCCGTCTTTAACTGACTCAGGGATTACGCAGTTCAGTGTCATTACTTATCCTGATACTTCAAAGGAGCTTTATACGCAGAGTTTTAATTTAAATCAAACTCCATTGAGTCTCCCGAGTATACGCAAAGTGTCCAGAAAAAAGAGCCCTACCTCTGCAGAAGAAGTCCCTCTCCGTGACACAACACAAACAGGTGCATGCAACAGCAATTTCAACACTTCCTCTGCATGTGAATGGATTAGTGAGAATGGGTTTAAAGTCTTATCTAATAGACTTCATCATGGATGTCAGGGGGGGAGGCTTTGAGCATCACCATGCTGTTTCCTTTCCAATTATTGTTGTAAACATTAGGGAACATCTAAAATGGGACAATAAACCAATAAACTCCATCAGAAGAAGGAAGACAGATGCCGTGTTGAAGTGCATTGGCTTGCACTTGATGTGAGCCCTTTGCTTTGGCCACAATGTTTTTCTAAGCTGAGCCACAGCTGGCTTCCCAGCATCACCTCGAAATGTCCCACTCAGGTGAGCATTCCCTGTTTCTACAGCACTGGTATCCAGTTTGAGCTTGAGCTTCAAAGGATAGGTTTGGTGTTTTGAAGTAGGGGTTGTATGAGGTACTTTTCCATAGTCAGTGTCTCAACCACAGTAAATGAAAGTCGGCACGCCCCCAGTTTGGAGAAGCAGACAGGAGTTACCACACGGGAGCAAAGCAATGTGCTGCTGTGGACGGGGACGGCAGGAAAACATATTTTAACCTCCTAAAAGAAAAGCCCACGTTCGAGTGAACGCATTGAAAAAAACTGCTCGCAGAACACAAACAAAACCTCGTACAACCCCACTTCAAAACACCCAAACTATCCCTTTAAAACATGTAGCAGTATGTATTTTTGGCATCATGGGGCAAAAATTCAATAATAACCTTTCAGCATATTGTAATTCAAGTGTTCTGAGAGATAACTAGACTTCTGCTCCTCCTCATGGCTCTGTTTTCAGGCTTTAAAAAATCTAGCCTGTGACGGGAGACTTTGACCAATCACAGGTCATTTCAGAGAGAGGGAGCGTTCCTATTGGCTGTTCATTCAACGGAGGCAGCTGTCAATCACTCGCAAACTCCGAAAACATTTGAGGAGAGAAATAGACATTACAGTAACAGAATATTGATTCATATTTGATCAGCGTTGCCTAGTTTGACCGTTTGATCGGAGTTTGTGAGTGATTGACAGCTGCTCAGAGACGGCAGACTGATTGGTTGTCTTCTTTCAGTCTGTGAAATCTTGCAGATGCCATTAGGAGCACCGGAGGACACAGAGACACATGTTCGTTTTTTTCAGATTGCCTGTCTCATACACTATTGTCAGGATATAGTTATAAAAATAACTTTTTTTAATCATATTTGCTCCGTTTCTACCCACTGCAGCTTTAAGGTCTCAGTCATCACTCAGGTTTCATCAACTTTATCAGAACTGATCCCAAAAGCAACTAAGTCGTTATCTTATCCAACCTCTTGAAGTCTAATTTGATTGCAGTGGTTTTAATCTTATTCTTGGAATCTGTTTTGCAGCAGAAGACTTTAATTATTTCATCAATATCCCTCTGAGAGTATTTCAGTTTGAGCCCTTGAATCTCAACACTTACGGTATTTAATTCTCTTATTTGCTGAATCTAGGACTTTCCCCCTTTTCACTAAGCAAGCATTTTGCATTTGAATGCATATTAAAACACGCTGGCGTCAGCAGATGTGAGACTGCCCAAATTTAGGGTACATAAATTAACTAAATCCATATCTGCCCCAAAAATGATCCACTTTTCCCCCCTGTTTTTGGTTATCAATAAAATCTAAAGGTCCAATGGTGAGATATTCCAAATGATTAAACAGTATGAGACTTAACCTTTTATAGCCATGTGGTGTGTTTGTCATAAACAGCTCTCTGGTCTGCTCTGACAGGTCGTTGTCATTAGATTAGTACAGTATGTTTGTTTTAACAGGCATGTGGCCAAACTACCCGTAACCAATGGTTTTCCTTCTGATTGGTCAAAGAGGATAAGCATAGGAATCGTAGGCCATGTGCAGAGTATGACAGCCAACGTAGGTACTAAGGATCCAGTCTGTTCTAGTTTCTTGGCTTCAGCTCAGTTAGAAAATGCTTCAAAATGATTCACGCTGTGTAACATTAGCCTTGTTTGTAAAACATCTATGAACATTACATAGATAGATAGATGGAACGAAATTGCATTGCTAGGTAACAATTTGGGTCCATGTGTACTTCCTGTCAGCTGATGTTATTCACATACACTGGAACAGGAAATAAACTGGGACACATTTAGAATGTTTACGTTTAAAACCGTGTAATGGTCTAAATATTGTATATTTGTGACATCACAAATGGACAGAAATCCTGACGGCTTGTTTCAAACGCACAATTTCT
This sequence comes from Helicolenus hilgendorfi, assembly GCA_916700815.1. Classification (NCBI taxonomy): domain Eukaryota; kingdom Metazoa; phylum Chordata; class Actinopteri; order Perciformes; family Sebastidae; genus Helicolenus; species Helicolenus hilgendorfi. Next base: position 10,826 of record CAKALG010016072.1, read on the forward strand.
GAATATGGGCTGTGTGTATTTCAGTTGTGACTTTATTCTGGTAAGTTTACGATTTTTCTCATAAAGTTCTGACTTTATTCTGGAAATCTCAGTTGTTGTTGTTTCTAATAGATGCTGCCAAATCCAACACACTGCACCTTTAACGTTAATAAGAACACCTTTTGTGTTGCCAGGTTGTGAAAAAATCCTTTTAGTGGTTGGGCTGCAGAATTGATGTTTATACCACATAAGATTTATTAACATATATCATTATTATGTGTATATATA
>CAKALG010016075.1:0-16784 GCA_916700815.1 Helicolenus hilgendorfi
GTTCACGGCACACCAGCATGGGGCGAAAGTGTAAAGGAAAGGGATGCGCTAGATTTATAACATAAGACAAAACCAGAGTGTAACTGCGAAATGGAATAATCGTTTTATGATGATTATTTTCATAAATGTTGGAAGCTAAAACTAAAATAGAAAATAATTGTATTCAAAATGGATTAATTGTACAGCCAAACTGTGAACAATTTACCTTGTTCTTCAGGAGTCAACTCCTCTTCCTCCTCCTCGATGCTCTCTTCCTCTACTTCTTCTTCTTCCCTCATGAAGCGAGGCTCTGTGCCCTCTGCTGCCACCAGCCTTGAAAAGAAGATCAAAAACAGACAAGAAATAAGTTAATAAGAAATGTCAATGAATTGCCTCTTTACAGTATTTCCGTTCCCAGTTTGCTCTTGTGTGTTTTGACCACATTAAATGACCAAATGGAAACAGGAGATCATCTGCTAAGTTCGTTGTGGAGAGACTTCTTCTGAGAAGGCGTTGTATGGAGGGACACAGACATGGGAGGAAGGCAGATGGAGTGATGTTAGGCGAGGGGGAGGAGAGAGTAGGCATAGTGAGAGGGAAGGGATGTGAGCGTGTGCGAGTACTCAAGCATGAGACAAAAATAACAAGAGTTACTATCGCCATCTCTAACACTCACAAAGAGCTTTAACAGCAGAGGACAAACTGAATAAAGGTTTACGGCTCAGCGGATGGTAGTGAATCGGTGAAACTGCCCCGGGGAAGCTCCCATTTACTGTACTACTACTGTTCTCCAACCAACTGGCCTGATTCACCCAGATGGAAGACAGTCAACTTCCCTACAGTTTCAAAACGCACCCATAACGGTATCGGATATCCAAAGTGGATATAAAAGACAGACAGGAAGAAAGACAGAAAGTGTAAGTGATGCAGTGAATTAGAGAAAAGCATAGTTGGCTAGAGAGAGTGGAGAGTGGATGTTAGAGAGATGAAACAACAAGAGGACGAAGGAAAAGAGCAGCCGTTGTACTATCTGGAGGGTTTAGAGTAAAACAATGGAAGGCACTCCGTGTGGAAGTAAACAAAAGGCGGCTAATTGACTTGCAAGCCTGGAGCTAATCACTAACCTCTCTGTGGTGCACACACTCAAACTAGCTCATCCCATCCCTGCATTGATGCATTTACGTAAGCGTGAAGGCCCACAGCGAATACACTTCTCAAGCTCCAGTTACCAACCAGAAGACGGCTCTGAGTGGCAGATATATGTTTCTTAACACAGGAAGACTTTTCAGGGTGAAGATGCCACCCAGAGACAATAAAGACGTCATTATCCCTGCTTTCAAAAACTCCTAAGAGATGACGTGTTAAGTTTCTGTATCCAATTTAGTTTCATGCATATAGTGAGATTTTCAGTTTGAAAACACACAACAATTTCTAAAGACGAGAAGAGACAATGCACAAGTATGCTACTTCTATTTTCACTGTTTTGTGGCTCCGACGCTTTGCACTCTCCACAAGTGTTAGTAAAACTGTGATGATGATTTTTTTTTGATGGATTTTTTCCCCCCAAGATAATAAAGTAAATAGCCTATATTCAAAACATTAGTTTGCACAGTGTAATGTATATTCTCTGTCAGCTTCTGACTAATACTACATCACTATCATGCACCGTGGAGAAAAACTCTATCACGCACAATTGGCTATTTTTCTAGATCTGTTGAGCAGCATGTCTTTAGTACTAATATTCAGTGTGATTCAGAGCTATTCCTCACATTGCATGACTTGTTCCCTCTGAAATTCAAGGCTGATGGGAAACACCCTTAAATCCATTGTTTGTTGACCAGCTAGTGTTGCTGAGAGTAAAAATGGAGGAAGCATTTCCATGAAAACATAGCGTGCTGCTAACCTACATTGGTTGGTTCATGTCTGTGTAGTTTCTATTTCATGTCTGTGTTTGTGCGTATTTTATGGACAACACATAATAGATATGTTTTTTTTCCACGTGTGTCTTAGTAAGAACAAACTAGAAATAAATACACTATCATATTAGGACATGTCAGTGAAACGTACTGCTGTCTGAGCAATCTGAAGACACGCCACATTTCATGTAGTTTGGGGTCGACTCCTGACCTTTACCAAGGTTCTCTCAGCCCGATGCTCTTTCAGTGGAAAAAAGAAGAAGTTTGTCAAGATGTATTTAGTAAACCCAGCCTGGAGCACTGTCAAAGGCAGCAGTGCAGTCTGGGAGTGAGTGAGTGTGTGTGTGTGTGTTTGTGTGTGCGTGTACATGGCACAACTTTCTGCCTGGACAACTCTGTCGGGGAGGCTGCAGCTGAGCAGCTGCTCTATTACACCACCACTAACCGGGAGGTTACACCTACCTTCATCCCACTACTGCCATTGGGAAATGAAGGAGGTATTAGGTAAGAAAATGAAGTCTAGGGATAAATTGATTCATATTTCCAAGGAAGGACAACTGGCATGTTTCTTTCACCAAGCAGTTCAGTTCAGTTCCTTACACATTAGAACAATTATTTTTGCGTTTTCATTAGCAAACATTGTGGATGGTACCAATAGAACCACCATTTTTGGTACCACCTCAGTCGAGGTTCAATGCAAGGTCAGCCGATACTGGGAGGTGGTGTTAAAATACTGCAGACCACTGATTGGTCAGAGAGAATCATCATTATCATGACATGGGACATCCTGCACAAACTCAACGTTTTTGAATATCTAATCTGCCATCAATAGTGACCGCAATTTTTAATTCACTCGACCTAGATTTAAAAAAAAAAAAAAAAAATGGCAGCTCGTAAAATTACACTGGACACACTACGTACACTACGCCGGACACACTACGTACACTACGACATACAATTGAAGAAGTGCAAATCTTCTGTTTGGTTGCAGTTGAAATGAATCGGCGAGTGTCCCGTTGAAGATGATGTCATGGCAGTTTCACACACCGTCGCTACGGCGATCAGTTGAGAATCCCGCCTACACTAAGGGTGTACTAACTGCAGTGGAAACACGGCATAGAGAAAAGGACCTGGTACCAAAAGTGAGTCGAGTCGAGCAGAGCCGCACCATTCAGTGGAAACACGGCTTTTGTTTCTACAACAATAGTATTGCAACGTCTTTGGCACTGCAGTCTTTAAATGTGTCGTCCAAAATGTCTCTTTGTAGTGCTGCAGTAAAGTGGTCGCTGGTGTCTTAAAGACGTCAGAGGCTGTATAGTAAATACACTCTTATCAGTTATTGTTGGAGGACAAGGACATTGGTGAGTGTGTTCACGTGTGGTTTATCTGAGCAACACTTGAGAGCACAAATGATTTTTCCTCCTTTTCCAGGTTACAGTTCTACTTCACTAAAAATCTAAAAAGCTCCGCACTGCACCAGCAACTACAGAAAAATGAAAAATTAAAGGCAGCAGAGCTGTTACAGGCGTCAACTTCATCATCTTTCCTTTCATTGCTTACTTTCTCCCCTTTCTACCTCTGTACTTGGTTTGTGCTTCCATTCACATCTCTTACTTCGACGCCAGGTCATCAGCTGCGAGTCCACCGTGGCCGTCCGAGTCACTCAGCGCCCCTTCATCATCTTCGTCCCCCAGCATCCTGAAAGAGAGAAATTAACTGAGTGAAGATAGGCCGAAAATGAGGCGAGGGAGGGAGGATTGAGAAGGAAATGAAACGCAGACACAAATAGAAGCAGATAACCAAACAGACGGGCTGATAGAGGAGATAAAGGGTCGAGAGGAAGGAGAACACGGAGGGAAATATAGACAGGAAATAAGACCACGAGGAGAGAAAGAGTAAAGGTCCGTGACGAGGGTGACCTTCCCTGCAGCACCGTGGCATATTGGATTACAAACCTGCTGAGACACGCACCAACGCAATTCTCCTACACTGGCACTGGTTAGAGCTCCAAATTGACTACATGATAATTTTAAGGGTAGAGAAGGATATACAATTTTTTCATGTCTTCAGATAGCTTATTATTTGAAATATAACATTTCAAATATTTTCAAAAATTATCCAATTCCAGATAAAGCAAAAATAAATCTGTGTTCTGAGTTTGTCACACCACAGAAAAATGTGCAATTAACCACTGTTTAAAAACAGGTTTTGGTTTAAAAACAGGTAAGTATATCAAATTAGGTTTGAAAATCATGAAAAAATAAGCAGTATTCTCTGCTCTGAAATGCTGGGGGCGTGTCCGCTGAAGGCTCTGAAAACCACGGGCGAGGGTTGATTACATTAGACTGGCAATCTCACAATGCTGTGCGCTACTTTTGCAGAATGTTAACGCGCATGCTCTATGGGCACAGTATCAGAGAGCACAGGAGACTTTTTGCCAGCCGAGCCGGCAACTTGAATGGGGATACAATAATTCAATAGAGCGGCTCTTCTAGACTTTCCAAATGTTATCGGACCAAAATGATCAAATTCTGATAGCGAAATGAGTAATTTTACGGGGGGTGTGACGCTCAAAGCAATTTATTCACCGTTTTACAGACGCAACAGTAGCGATTGGTTGTGATTGACCAGTGAACCCAGTCCTGGAACATGCATGCAGCACATTCTCATGTGCATCCTGAATGACAGGCACACAAGAGGGTCGGTGAGAGACAGACCGGGTTAGACGACATTTAAAAACGTTATAGTTTTTTTGACGGTCCACTGGGTTCTGCTAGCAGACTGTAGGCTGTGGTAAGTAAGTGATGTAACTCACGATAAAGTGGGAGAACCACTGATGTTATGTGCTCTAGTTTTTATATGGAGTTAGGGGAGGGGTTATGCCAAAGATGACTCAGTGCGTCATCGTGCCATGATTTCAGGCTGTTTCCGGCCCGCCTAAAAAAACCCGGAACACGAATATGGAGAAAAACAGTTTAATGGTCGAATTCCACAATTCAGTTCACAGTCTTTTCACCTGTTTTCAGTACTTATATTCTAACATGTATAATGTGTTTAGAAACACAACTCTGATTTTACTTTACCCGGACTTTAAGGATCAACTGAATCAAATTTGACCAATAGACACAGACAAAGAAGGCTCTGACCTGTTGTAAGGTGTGCTGGGTTCATCGATCTTCATCAGGCCATAGTCTTTGTCAGCCGGATGGTACGTGGCCAGGATGTTCATCTCATCCCATTTTTGGGATTTCTTCCTGTAAAAGGATCAAAGAAAACACGGTGAGAAGAAAATGAGGACTGAAAGGACAGACAGTCCATTTGGACCACTGTGCACCAGCTGCCCACCCACAGATTCCTGCAGGGAGAAGAGTGAGCAGATTGAATGTAGGACTGAAAGTGCCCCACTTTTTACACAGACTGCATATTTTGGGAACACAGACTTAAAAGCCCGGAAATGTCATCGGCACCAATTTGGTTTCTCTCGGCGACTCTCAGGAGGTGGCGTGGTATTTGCTTTCGTATCAGGGTAATCCATCACGGATGTGAATATGGGTCTGAGTGAGCGCTAAAGCTGATCAGCTGTGAGTGAATAAGGTCAAAAGTCAAACAACAGTCTCGTTTGAGACAATTGCTTTTTCGAGAGTTGATTTCTGTTCCACCTCTCTGAAATACACCTGTTCCTAAATCCACCCAAATGTTTCCGTTCTCAACTGGGGAATAAGGCCGTCACCTCTACATGCTCCGTCTGGGCTTTTTGTTCTGAATTACTCTAATCCTTGCTGCCCTTTCAAATCCTTTGAGGAAATGAACAGAAACAAAGACTAAATCAGCAAAGAATGGGAACATTTAGCTCGAGAGGATAACGAGAGAACACCTACCATTATTGTTCAGGAGAGAGAGGCGGAAACATTTGTTTGAACTTGCAGTAAAAATGCATCATTCCACTGCCAATGTTTTCAGATTACTGTAGGCTTGTGCAGTTTTCATTGTCTCATTAGCACAATATTTACTTCATTTTTCACACGTTTTTAGCCTTTTCATTTCCAAACAAACCTAAAGCTATAAATCCAGGGGCTTTTGGGAGTCATGTGGCTTGGGTTATACCATCTCTACTTCTTAATAGCCTCTCCTGCCGAGACACTGTACATCAATCCTGACCTTGTTCATGGAACAAAAGGTCAGGTATCATGGGAGACAGGCAGGGGGTGGGAAACGAGAGAGAGATGCTAAATGGACTGCCTGCTGCTACAAGCCTGCAGAGACCCCCTACGCCTCTCACTCAAAAACAGACCTGAGCCACACAGACTTTGCAAATAAACCACATCATTCTCTCTGTCCCAAAGGACTAAAGAAATCCTCCTAACGTCCCCCAAGACAAGCTGCAAATTAAAGGAAGTATAAGGAATCAATTTTCATATTATTTAATGTCGTATATGGCAAACCCTGAGTCTCTGGCACTTCTTACAGTTACAGAAATCCACTGAAATAAACTTCTTATGCAGGTAAAAATGAGTGTTGCGGCCTGCACCACTTCAGCACCTGCAGCAAACAGTGACACGCACACACAAGTACATACAGAGGAAGTAAATCAATTTGGTTGTGGATGCCGAGCCAAGTCGACTTCCCTGGATGCTACATCGACTCTAATTCTCAGAGGTTAGCTTCAGATGTTCTTAATGAGCTTGCATGTGTCACACTGCATTCAGCAGCACACTCTTCCATCACATGTACAGATAATATGCCAGCGTTAAATAGGAATTCAGCCTTGATAGTGAAGATGAGGAGTGTGACATATAGGAAGTCCATTCCAATTTATGGAGAGAAGTCTTTTTTTAAAGGTCAACTCAACTAAATTGTTGATTTATTTTCATTTCTATTAGAATGTTTTACAATTATGTCTGCTTATGATATGGTAAAAAGCTTGTTTCTACCTGCAAATTACATGTTAGATAGTAAATACAGCCTGAGCAATTCCATTTTATCCTTGTTAATTCCCTGGAATTTTGCAACCCTCGTTAAGACCAACATCTGAACAGGGGAAATGGGTTTGGGTAACAAATAATTCAGTTGAGTTTGAAAGGGTTTTGGCCCGGACTCAAGCACATTAGTTGATACGAACTGGTGCAGCAATGAGCTGCTGGCCTGCTTATTAGCAGCAAGGTGGCCTAGTGGTTTGAGAAACCACTCTGTAAACAGACAGCAAATAGGCCAGTGTTGTTCATCCTGATAAAATGCCCTTGACCAACATACTGGACATGCACACTCATTCTGTAAACTTACTGTAGCTACCTTGCTGGGTGGGTTTGTGTAACTGGAGCACCCAAAGAGAGTGCATACTACTGCAATTACTACATAAAGCAGTACAGTTTTTGTCTGAGTCTGGATCCAGAGAACCCAAAGAATATATAATATAATTAATAGAGTTTTGTTCAGGGATGATTTCATATCCTGCTACTTGGAAAACAAGGCAGGAAAAATAACCTGTTTGGCAGCGCTAACAAAGTTGCCTCAAGACACAAAAAACACTATTTGACGATGAGAGTTTCTCCAACACTTTCTAAAGCAAGCTCTGATCTGAGAAATAAACAGCACTCCAGAAACGTTCCCAGGAAAGGGCTCTGAGTAACATCTGGGAGAGTGTGTGTTACGGTGTTTTTGTGCTTCACTCTAGAGTTTGTGGTTACACAACACATCCCAGAAGCAGCCAATCATGTTCTACTTCCACCAAACCGGTATTGCCCTTAAATCCACTCACTCATTCAGAGCAAATCATCACAAAAACTATAATGCATGCAACGATGATGCACCTGCCACTGCAAGAGGGGAAGAAAAACAACTAGTAGCACACACTAAATATAGCCTGGAGCTGTATCTCTTATGTGATGATGACTATCTCTCGAGGGTGGTCAATAGCTGGCGACAAAACACTTCAGGAGAACTCATTAAATAGAGTGAGTCATCACTGAGAGCTGAGCTGTGCTATCAGGTAGCATAGCCAGAGAGAGTAGTGAGGAAAGGTCCAGCCCTGTGCTCTCCACTCCTGTGTGAACCCACCAACAGTAACAGTAGCACAGTGGAGACAGTGGCTGGCCGAAATGCACAGAATATACTCCTTCCATGTACTGTGTGAAGCCAAATGTAGCAGGGAAGGAAATTAGTGCCAGTCACGGGGGAACTGCTCATTAATTTTACCCGTGTCCACGTGTCCCAGCCAAACACATGAGCATCATCTGAAATATTGTCATGACCTGAAAACTTGGGCTGTCAATCAATTAAAATATTTAATTACGATTAATCGCATGATTGTCCAAGATTAATTGCGATTATTGCTGAATTAATCGCAAATTTTTTATCTGTTCAAAATGTAACTTAAAAGGGAGATTTGTCAAGTATTTAATACTGTTATCAACTTGGGAGTGGGCAAATATGCTGCTTCGTGCAAATGTGTGTATATATTTATTATTGGAAATCAATTAACAACAGAAAACAATGACAAATGTTGTCCAGAAACCCTCACAGGTACTGCATTTAGCATAAAAAATAAGCTCAAATCATAACATGGCAAACTGCAGCCCCAACAGGCAACAACAGCTGTCAGTGTGTCAGTGTGCTGACTTGACTATGACTTGCCCCAAACTGCATGTGATCATCATAAAGTGGGCATGTCTGTAAAGGGGAGACTCGTGGGTATCCATAGAACCCATTTTCATTCATATATCTTGAGGTCAGAGGTCAAGGGACCCCTTTGAAAACGGCCATGACAGTTTTTCTTCGCCAAAATTTAGCTCAAGTTTGGAGCGTTATTTCCTCCTTTGCAACAAGCTAGTATGGCATGGTTGGTACCAATGGATTCCTTAGGTTTTTGTAGTCTTACATGATACCAGTATATTCACTCTAGCTTTAAAACTGAGTCCGCTAAAGCCTACAAATCACAAGTTGCGTTAATGCTTTAAAGGAATTAGTGGCGTTAAATTGAATTTGCGTTAACGCGTTATCACATTAACTTTGACAGCCCTAACGAAAACATTAACTTTGGTTATTGTCTAATAATTTGTAACTTTTTTTGTTTTGTTTTATGGCCTGCTTGTCCAGTAATAAAAACTAACCTAAATTCCGGTATGACAATGATTTTGATTTTTTTTGGAGGATTTCTGCATTTTCCTGCAGTTTTTGGTACACTCAACAACACAAGTGCAAATCGCTGCTCTTTTGGCTTCTTCCTCCGGCAGCAGTAGCTAGTAGTAGATTTAGGACTAAAACTGTTTCTTAAGCCCCCCTGTCATCTGTCCAGACTTTAGAAAGTGCATCAGCGGAAAAGCAGAGTAATGAGGTGGGAATGCAGCACATAGAATCTCTGGCCACATCAGCAGCCATGGTAAGGTCATGATCTTGAAAAAAAGTAATGTCTTCCACAAAATATGTAGGGCATTTTCACACTGTTATACTGACAAGTAAAATAGTGTTTGGTGAAGGGAATCTAAATCTAAACCGAAAGGCCAAAATAACTGCAGCTATAAATGTTTTATTGGTGCCTTCAAATGGGGTCGTGTTTACGGTGTTCATGAGAAGAGTCCATATGAACGCCCCCCTCTTGTGTTATTCACGCCAAGCATATTGTGTACACGACTTCCCATGTTGTAAGCAAGAGCTCACAAGTTTCATTTGAAGGAACCATTTAACTGCAATAATGTAATTTTAAAGATCAAATGTTGAATTTCATCAAAATTACACCCATAGGTGACATTACACTTACCCACATCTGTACCTAGAACACAGGAGATAATAAAGAGGGAGATAATTAAGTATTTCTTTACTCAGTTTACTGCCTTGTACTAAAGTAGTTACTGCTCTGTATCATTGTAGACCAGATGTGTTCAGATTCATCAGTTCCAGACATTTCAAAACAATACAAAAACTGCACTAATTATCTGTGCCCACAGTTGGCCTCAACTGACCTGTACACAGGAGGGGTAACATGTCTGACTGGTCTGACTGGTCTTTTTCAGTCCACATTATGGAAAGTCAGAGATTCACTACCTGCCAGTCAAACTGTCCATCAGACAGTCAGGATGAGGCTCACAAGACAGTGAAGGAGAGATTGAGTTTCATGGAAGCACCCATGAATTATATATGACTAGGTGTGTTAACTAGATAATGGTGGGTGATTGAAGGGATAACAAAAGTGACACTCTCTAATGGGTTAAGAAAAACAGTGGCCAAGGTTTTTATAATGGCCTACAATGTTTAAGGAGATGAATTGGAGCTGCAAGAGAAATAAATAAATGCCAGCATGGTTTTGGAATTGTAATTCCTTTTAATTTCGCAGATTTTTTTAAGAAGTTGTTGGTCTACGATTCATTATTTTAATAATAAATAATTCAGCAAATTTATATCCATGTATTCATTTGTTAAAATTTTGTTTTACAAAGTTAAGAAAGCAATGTTTAAGTCAAGACTGATGTTTCCTTACACATAAAAGAATGAACCCAGTCACTTCCACACAGAGAGGCATACAGCTTATTAATTAAACACTGGTATCGGATCGGGATTCGTTATCGGCCGATAACCAAAGCCCAGGTATCGGGACTGAAAAAGTTGGATCGGTGCATTCCTAGTTTTAGTACGTATACTGGACAGGGGATAACACTGAAGGGTCATTGTTGTATAAAAAAAAAATGCTGACTCACACTGACTAGGTGTTCATAATAGGACTTATGAAGAATATCAAATTGCATAGGAGCTACAAAAATAACTAAATAAAAACTAGAAACTATTAAAATACTTGTGCAAATAACAAGGCATACAGTCGTATGAAAGAGTGTGTATTTGCTTTGACAGTGGCAGCATGGCACAGCACGGTCAGCCCCTGTTCTTCTCTGTGGATTTGGTGCTTGGCTGCACACAGTATCCTTCTAGAAAAACTATTTTTCCTCCACTTCCTCGTCACTCAGAGAGAGACTATTTTTGCACAGAGAAAGCTTGGTTCACTGTTGGGACTGGAATTCACTAATAACTCCCGTCCTCCTATGGCCTAATTTCTCACACCGCAGCTTTAACCAACCAAAGAATGGCTAGTTAACTTCCTAAGTATCTGGTAGGACATGAGGAGAATATAATCACAAAGCTGGTCAATGTTTATCGATATACACCATATGCATGTTGATCTAAATGATCAGAAGCATCGTACTATAACCATATATTTTTTTCTAATGACCCCTAATTTGTACTAGATCTCATTTTTAAAAAGGGATAAAAATCTAAATATGATTCTACTGATGATACAGCCCAAGCCAACTGTTACAGTGGGCAGAATCTCCAGCGAGCATCGAAGGATTGGCAGCATTTGGCAGGTGGGTGGTGTCAATTCATCACCCTGACTGTACAGCAGACAGAATTACATTTGTGTAAAGCCCTCTTATGTTTGTGTAGTAGACTTAATCACACTAACATATTTTAAACCCTGTTTTTTGACAACAAATAATGCTTTCTTTTTTTGATGGTACCAGCTTGTGTACTTAAAGAAATGTTCTAAAGCAGATTGATGGCAGATGTGCTTCGTAAAGCTACATGTCCAAAGTTTCCTGAGGGCAGAGAGGAGACACGAGGCGACTGTGCAAGAGAAGAGCACCGACGGGCTGGTGATCTGTGGCGTTATGTCTCGCTGCCACAGCCAAAGTCTCAGTGATGTCGATGCATAAGAGATGGCAAGGCTCCAGAAAAAGAAACCATCTTACAACTCTTGTCAACCTGACCCTGAGACCGAGCACCTAATAGACAACAGATCAGCTGATTTAGCAGTCCCAGGCATCGGTAGATCATTCTGGAGCCTAGTTTATGTCCTCCGTAATGCTCTTGACCTCATATCTGAGGCGTCCCCATTGCCATCGAATACACTTGATATTTTAGTTGAGTGTCCTTTACTGTGAGTGGGGTGAGCCAAACTATCCTCCTGGCCAACATCAGGAAGCAATTTATGCCGAGCAAGGTCAGATGTCCTCTGCCAAAGCATCTAATAGGTGCCTGGACTAAAGGGCACATGAGATGTGTTCAGGAAGCAGGGGATTTGACAGCAGTTATACTGATAATGGTGAATATTCAACAGCAGTCTTGAGGTGGTTGTAGGAGAACTAAAGCAGAGCCGGGTGTAAGAGTATCAGATCAGAATATAGAGAGAGACTGGTTTAACCCAGTTTGCTGCCTCTTTTGACCCAGGCTAGTACTTCAGTGCCAGCAGCGCAGGCCTGTAACACAGTTGTCAGTGTCAGATATAACATCAAATGTTAGCCGCTAGAAATATAACTTGGGATACTCCCAGCTCTGCTTTGTCTACCAACTGGTTTAGACTGATTTCAATTTCAATGACTCACGCACCCGATTCGACTGTTATCAGGCCATTAAATAGGCATTATCAGTCGCTATAAGCACCGTACGTTGTGAAAGTGAAACTTAAGAGCAACACGTTCTAACATGTTGTAAAACTGAATGAAACGTCACCTTTTGAACACAAACAAAAAGGCTTCTTTAGGCTTAGATACAAAAAACAGGTTTAGGCAACAAAAGTACAACTTCTTTAGCTTTAGGCAACAAAACTATACATTCTTTAGCTTTAGGCAACAAAACTACAACGTCTTTAGGTTTAGGCAACAAAACTATACGTTCTTTAGCTTCCGGCAATAAAACTACAACTTCTTTAGGTTTAGACAATAAAAATACAACTTTAGGTTTAGGCAAAAAAATAACAACTTCTTTAGGCTTAGGCAAAAAAAACATACATTCTTTAGCTTTATGAAACAAAACTACAACTTCTTTATGTTTAGGTAACCAAAAAGAAGTTCATGGAAAAACATTTTGTTTTGGTTAAAATAACTACAAATTCAAACACAACTACCTGACTTATGCTTCTGCTCCTGCCATAATTACTATGGTCGCTGTTGTGTTATTTTATACCTTCTTTTGGTGATATACCATGTAAATAGATGATAAAATCTACTAGTGGGTGTAGTAGGCCCCTATTGACCCACATCTATGGGGGCTTATAGCGACTGATAACTCCTATTTAAAGCCTGACAACAGCCTAATTGGCTGTGTCACCTGTCAAAGGTTTTGAGCAATGCATATTTTACCATTTTTGTATTTAAAGCTTAACAAATATACTCTGACAATACCCTTCAATTTGTTAGTGGCTTTTAGTTGGCCTAGATCTTGATTTACTCTAGTGTAACTTGTTGCAGATAATGTACTGTTTGTCTTACAATTCATGCCAGCAGTGTCCATTTTTTTTTCATATGCAGAAAACAAACCTTTAAGTCTTTAAGTCAATGTTTGTAATTTCCAGAAAGACAAGACATACAAAGAGGTAACGTTAAGCTATAGCACCAAAGTGATGACATGGTAAGCTAACGTTACGTTATATGAGGACATGACATTCGGGTGCTGCACAGACAGACTCAGGAAATCCTTTGTCCCCCGAGCCATCAAACTGTACAACACCTCTCTAGGGAGGGTCGGGGGGGACAAAAGAGGACGGTCTGCAGGACAGATAATAATGCACTATACTCACTTTTAACAGTCTACTCTGCACTATACTCACTTGTTTAATAGTCCTGTATACCAGCTGTTACCCTGCACTACATTCAGTTTGAACAGTTTTCTCCTTGTCTCCTTGTATTTTTATATCTGGTATATGTTTTTGTACTTTGTACTACTAACTTTTTTACTGCCTTTTTACAAACATGTTTTTGCACTATGGAACTGTGATGCTGGAAACTTGAATTTCCCTCGGGATCAATAAAGTTACTATCTATCTATCTAAATATCTATCCATTTAAATATCTATCTATCTATCTATCTATCTATCTATCTATCCATTTAAACAATACAGACCTTTGTTTAGGTTGGTGTAAATTTGCCCTATTATGGTCATCTTTGGCTGGGGGTTGTCACTATTACATATATATATAGATATAGATATAGTTACCCATATTTACAATTATCACTAAGTTTAGCATGTTTTGGCTACTCTATGTGACGACACAACAACGTTACAACCACAGTAACGTCACAACCACAGTAACGTTACCTGTCATATCTGACATCACCGGCTAGCCAACAAGCTAACGTGACTCCTAGCGGTGAACGTTAGCTTCTTAGTTACACATACCGTCAAGATTTTATCAGGAGAGGAGAAACCATCTCATAGTCGAAGAAAGAAAGAAGCATAAACTTTCCCCACACAGACAGAGTTAACACACATGAAGAGTTTAGGTGACAGTTAGCCTGATACCGTCAGAGAGGCTAACAAGTGTGCAGCTAGCTCTCGTTACCTGGCTACCAGCCTCACGACAGCGGAGCAGCGGACACTTACTGTGGGTCATCTTCAGAGAGGACCGGGGCTGCTGGTTCAGGTCTGTCTCCCGTTGGTTCAGGTTTGTCTCCCGCTACCTCGTCTTCGGACAGAGATTTGACTTTTGTAGCGCTGTTCTTGTTCTTCAGGATGCCTTTTATCGGCCGAGGAGCTGCCATTCCCTCACACTGACTGACTGTCAGAGTCAGACCTCCTCCTCTCTCTGCTCCTCTCTAACTCAACTATCTCTCTACTGACTCTGTGATTACTGCCACTCAGTTACTAAAGACACGATTGGTTTTAAACATGCTCCCCGTCATAACTCTTCCGTAAACTCAGGGTAAACCTATAGCATGCAGGATCCTACATGCACTGTCTGTTCAGCATGTCTAGCTACTGACTGGTGTGGTGGGGCAACAGCACTACTAGCGGGTAGCGGCTAGACACACAATATCGCGAGATTTAGAAACGAGATTTTACACAATCCAAATGCTGCATTTGTGTGCTCGGAAATTTCTAAATTGTAAAGGACTAGTGATGGGAGTTCCGGCTCTTTTTAGTGAGCCAGATCATTTGGCTCAGCTCACCAAGAAGAGTCGGCTCTTTCGGCTCCTCTTCGTTTTACCACTTCTGCCTTTTATAATTCAGCCAGATTTAGCGCTGTTTTGACCTATGATTAGTATGTGTGCACATATATCACTTAAATTATTCAATATAATTATACTAAACCTTATGATTTCCAGAATATCATAATTTTACATGCTGCTTTGTTTCTGACTGTTACTCATCTTGTCTGCTATTCGCGCACCGCACTCCTCTCTCTTTCTCTCCTCCTCTCCCTCCTGCTCTGTCCGTCAGCGCGCCGCGCACCCCTGTCCCTCCCTGCTTGATGCTATGATCCTTGTCTGTCATCACCTGATTGGTCGCACGGACGTCATTAACACAACATTCAGTCACAGTCAGTGCATGGAGTGCCCGTGGCTCAGAGAAGATCGTCCTATCATTCTGCTTTGAATTAATAAAAAAAACAAAAAAAACGGCTCTCGGACGGGAGCCGACTCCCATCGTTCACTTAAAAGAGCCGGCTCTTTGAGCCAGCTCGTTCGCGACTGACACATCACTGTAAAGAATGCCATTTGTCTGATATAAAATTATAGACTGCAACAACTGCATTACTTTTTTTTGGGTACGTACATTGTATTTCAGAAATAATGTGAATACAGGAACCCAAAAAGGAGGAAGACAAAATGTGAGGGCATGTGGTGTTAATTAATAATTAATTTTTGTTGATACTCCACCACCTATCATTTAAATATGAAACACTCAACCTAAAAGTGGTGTTTGCCCCGTCACAAATAATAGAAATGCAATACGTATGTTAACAAAATGCATATTTTCTTATATTTACATTTTAAATCCCATTGCTTCCCTCTCCTGGAATAACTGTGTATCTACAACCTATCAACATATCCAATTTTTTGACTTCCACCCCCTACCATCATATAGTACTTCCTTTTTGTCCTTACTGATATCTCATTGTCAATCCCCCCCACCACCCAAAAACTTGCTTGAGCAATAAATACATCCAAATAAGAAGCAATTTCCTCTCAAAGTTTGATTGTCACTTTAATGAACAAAGATACACAAGAACATAAATTATTTATGCCAACAATAACCTACTACAATCCATCCTCTGTACAGTATATATCATTTATCATTCCATGCTCTAAACCAGCATGTAAAAGTCATATCTGTATTACTATTTTCCACAATATCAGTGTGTTCGTATAGGTTAGATTATTTTTACAATACCTTAATTATGAATGTCATTGTTTTCTGATTTGTAATCACCATTATTTAATTTGTTGTCTGACATGCTTTCACAGTTTCACAATTGCTTCTAGTAAAAATCTCAAAGGCCAATTCATCTTCAACATGTATTGGAAGTGTGTTTGCACCTACACACATAGTGAAGGAGGGCAGTAGAGATGCAGCATGTATGAGCTCTAAGCTAGTTCTAACTTGGACTTTTGTCAAACACAAAATTGCATGAATTAATCCTTTGACTTCCTGTAAATAAGTAAAAAATGTTTTAAATCTGTATTTGTCTATACCTATAACATCTGTCCATCTCTTTCTGTGAAAAGCAATTAAAGGTAGAGATTTGGCTAAGCACATAAAGACATAAAGAGACTAAGCCTGAGATACACTCCTCAGTTGTCACTCTGAAGGATTCTTCGTTGTCCACAGCTATTCAGGCAGCCGATGGAGATGGGAGATCCACGAGCAGTTGGGCTGATGAGTGACAGATCTGGAGTATCTAGACCACGGTGTCGACACGCTTCCTGATCAGGGTCCGCGCTATGCTCATCTGCTTCGACCAAGGCTTCTCTGTGAAGGTGCTGTACGTATAAGAGAAACATGCATTACACACAGTAAATTAAAGCTGTCATGTATAGCATTTGATTAACATCTACAAGTCATTATCAATCATTAGTCGATGAACTGTAACTGTGGTATATAACTATATATAGTAAAAAAAAAAA
>CAKALG010016076.1:0-12490 GCA_916700815.1 Helicolenus hilgendorfi
CTGAGGTCCCCAAACCGGACACTCTCCTCCTGTAAAGACATCATGCTGTCAATTATCGTCCTCTCTTTTAAAGTCTTTCATATCTGAATTCCTGAACCAGATTCAGTGCAATCTATTGTAAAAATAACACCGACAGCGTGCTTCCTTCCTGTATCACTAAGCTCAAGTTGTATCAAAGTTGGTTGTGGCTTGGCAGTTCATCAGCCTCAAATCTTTTAGAAATAGGGCAGCAGTAGAAATAATAAGTTTCCCACTGGGAACCACTGAGAGGAAGTGCTGGTGCTTCAATCCCTCTACTAGTAGAAACTCATTATTGAGTCTGGTGCAGAAAAAGCACTTGCCTTCAGGGCTTTCTGCCAGAAAAGGTTTATTTCAGACCTAAACACGATATTTTCCGAGACTTAGCCATGTAGTTTTGTTGCTTAAACCTAAGGAGATTTTGTTATAGAAAGCCCTGAAGCCAAACTTCTCCCATGTGAAGAAAAGAGCGAGCAGCAGCAGCAGCAGCAGTATTGACCTCAGAAACCACTTTGACGCTCTCATGGCATTTGACATTGTCAACTAGCTAAGCCACATCCCTCCAGTGAGCAATCTACAGCATCTTTAATCCCACGGCGCTGTGTGAACTGTTCAAAATCCTGCACTCTCTCTCTGTCTCATTTGTGCCAGCTGGCTACTAACCAGATTACAACATGACATGTGGGATGAGAAAAAAGTAACGAGAGAAAGAAAGAAAGTAAGAATAAGATCAGTTTTTATGTGGACAAAAAAAAGCCAAGAAGCTTGTTGGAGTCGGTAGCGATGAGCAACTGGTGCAGGCAGGTTTAGTTTATGAGCAAGAGAGTTAGAAAGAACTACGCTTAGTCATGAAAACACATTGCTGATGTTGTTGTTGGCACAAAATAGCCCGTTTCCACTTATCTATTTTACTATTTATTCCTCTTGGTGCAACAACAACTTTGGTCTGTTTGGCAAATGCAACACATAGAGTAAGTTCCTATTGTATGTTACAGGCAACCGCTCCTCCACCAGGTCTCCCTTCAACCCGTGTCTCACGCTCTCATTGGCTGTAGCTCGTCCCCGAGAGATCCAGATATTTAGCATGCTAGATATCTGGAATGTGTCTGCTGGCATTTTTGAGCGGTTCACACACGACGCTCGAGCGGTTTTGTCATGAAGCTGAAAATCAGGGCTAAAGTCGTGTAGTGTGAACTCGCCATGACATGTTTCTTGTGACCTCTGACCCCAGGTTTTCCCTAAAAAAGACTTTTACTTGCTGTCAAATTGATGCTTGCTAGTATGACAACCTACTGTATTATTAACCTACTGTACTATCTGTATTCAATGTACTTCCAGTGACGGTTGTGCAGCCATCGGCTGTATTATATAACATCAACACAGGTAATGCCAGAGCAGTCCTTCCTTTTTTTCTTCTCTCTTTTGTGCCTGAAAGAAAACAATGACAGCTGAATTTCAAATGAAGTTTGGAACAGTTCATTTTTTAACTATAAAGATACCGCACAGCCATATAATGTTAGTCAAGTGCATCATTATATTAATCCACTTGACATATGTTTAGTTTGAACTGTGCATAAATACAAATCCACTTTGGGGAAGAATGAGCGTGCTAGGGCTGCCTCCCACTGGGTGACAGCGAAGTGATTTATCTTCCTACAAAGAAAATCCTCAACACAACCTTCCCTCACGTTCACCCGGGCTGGCTTCTTCCGGAAATGACTGTAATGCATTAAACTCGCCAAAGTCAAGGTAGGTGGAGTGAAAAATGTCATGTTTTCTTTTACGGTTGTGTTTACTCTTGAGCTGTTTTTCCTCCAGATCTGAAGGCACTTAAAGTTCGTGTGAATGCTGGTGTCGTTTCCCTTCAAACTGCGGTGCACTCCGCTGCAAAAGCCATCTCCACTTGTTACGGTAACGTGTGTCATTACAGATATGAATCATGGAAGTTGGAGAGGAGATGTGAAGCATCTGACAGAAGACTCAGGATAGGGACAGCTGCACACTTGCGATGGACCGGTATATACACTGCAGGACTAATGAGGGAAATGGGGAGCAGGGGAGTAAGTGGGTGTTGAAGTTCACATGAACTGAATGGAGGGAAAGAGGTTACTGCAGGAGGGAGTGGCTGGATCTGTAACGAATGAATGAATGTTGATGCCTTTATTCGCGGTGCAAAAGCTCAGAAAAGAGTTAAAGGCATTTGATACTTTTGTTTTTTTACTCTTTTAATTCATCTTGAATTAGCAGGATATTAGGTCATTCGGACTACTTCAGATTCATGCAAACAATGTCAGTAAATCGTGTTTGCTCCCGACGCTAAGTAAGCTTGTACATTCATGTTCATATATTGAACTGACATTCACAAAATAGCCCCGGGGGAACATTACCCATTCATCGCTCCCACTAAATAGGCTGTAGATTAGATCACTACAATGTAGGTGTCAAAAAACAACAGTTATTTCCTTGTTATCTCAAAGTTACATACACAACCTCCGTGAAGCGGTGACACGTCAACCAATTCCTGGGGAATGGATCCATCTGTCTGCCATCTGCCACTGATCAGGTAATCTGTCCACTCACACCGGTTGGCAATGCTGATGTAAAAATGTGCTGCAGTGGAAATTAATGTCAAATAATGCCTCCGAAACATGCTGTAATACGGAGAATGAGCTGGAGATGAAGACAGAATGACAGTTGGAGACGTCTGGATCGGAGCGATCTGTATCTGGAGAGTCAAACGTGACTACTGCAGGCAATGTGTTATCCAAGTTTATACAACGGCCACAGAAAAATGGTGACTGTTATCCGTTAAAACCATCATGCACACATGCACCTGCATTTGAACACAGCATATCTTTTTTTTGGTCCATTTGAAGCAACTAAAGTGAGTGGAAAGGAGCAGAGATACAGTGGGCTGTTGGTTTCGCTTCATACTAACAGAATTATGCTGTGGAGAAATACTCTGCTCCAACACAGACCTAATCAGAGATGCTATTTCTGATCTCAGAGCCAGCCCATTGAATGGTTGTTGCAGGATTTTTTTCTTGCACATTTGAACTCTTTATTTTCGTTGCATCAAATGCTCTCAAATTAGGATGATTTGCATTCCATCCACACCGACAGTTACGTACAATCTAGCTGATAATGTGACATTGTTGTGATGCCACCAGTTTAATAGGGTGCAAACCTGTGTCATTAACATGAAACAAAACATATGAATATGTTAATTTCTAATGTCCTCACACAACAACCAACGCTTAACACAAAGCACACATTTGAGAGGAGCCAAATGAAAAAAACCAGTGTGAAAAGAGAGCACACAGAACGTAAACCGGACTGATCATAAAGGGTGCTTTTTGGTCATTTCAGCAGCTGGTAAAAAGGACGTTGTGATGATGCTGGTTTGAAGAAGAAAATGATGAGAAATCATCAGGGATCCACTTATGCAAAACGGAGCACAGCAGAAAATACCAAAGCCATTTGTAAGACTCGGCATGCAAATCAACACAGATGTGCATAATCCGTTAGAATTGCTAACCCCAAAAACGTTATGAGGGAGCAAATCATATAGCGCTTAGCTGCATATAGAGTTTAATTGTTTCAGCACTCCAGAGAGCCTTTCTGGCAAAACAAGAGCAAAGTTGAGAGCTGGAGGTGTTGCACAAAAAAAAAACCAAATGAGGTACAAGTCGTATAGATAATGTTTGGAAAACACTCTTTCTCCTCAATAATAGTCAAATAGTTCACAAAGGTACCATTTCCTGTGCGGGTTATTGTTTGTTTACCTGCTAATTTATTTCCCTCCCTAAAATAAAATACTGCCTGTGTCGTCTTTCTTTGCAATGCATCATCTAAGTGACTTTGGAAGCGACGCTTTCCCCAAGTGTAACCGTTCTTGGCATTGCAATTCTGGAGGAATCATGTGTAGAATGTATATGGCCATGCTCATAACCAATTCAGCTGTGCAAAGCTTTTAAGAGCTTTCAATGAACATCTAATGGGTTTCGAGGAAAACACTGCTATACTGCAATTTACAAGAAAGCTAAACAGAAGTAGTCGTATATCATGACACTGTGGGACAGCTTAGAGAAACAGTTCTTCCCAAATGACACATTTTGAGTTTTAATTATGGTGAGTTAAGGAGAAATACAGCAATAACTCAAAAATGTGCCTGTATCCTCTTTTATAAAGGAAAGTAAGATATCCAACAAAAGTTTAAAGTCCACTGAATACACCGGTGCATCTCCTGGAAATGAGAAACTACTTCTAGATAAAATAACCACGTGGGAATGTCTGTTTATTGTGGAAGTGCACAAGAGGAAAATAAATGTTTTTGTAATTTTTAATTATGACTCAGTCTCATATAATAAAGTTTACACTGAACACTGAGACATAGCTCTCAGCATTTGGCTTAAACCCTTCTTCTCCTTAACCGAGCTGACTACCACTCAACCTCAGTTCCTACGGCTACTTTAATAATTACAAATCCGTATTCTATAATTATGAGATAAAGATCTTGTGCTTATGAGATACTAAGTCATAATTATGACATACAGATAGAGATAAGGTCTTTTTTTTCTTCTTCTTTGGTGAATTCAATGTGCTTCTGGGGTTGTTGGCTTATCCGGTGAATTAAATAGTTGAAGGTTATTTATCACATTATAACAATCCTGTAAATCTAATAAAGCCACAACGCAGTTTCACTTCTTGATTTGCTTTGTAAGTGAAATATAGGGGGGGGCATTGGTGGACTACAGGTTACAGACGGGACTGTCTCCAGTTGGATCCCTCGACCTGCAGAATAAATCTGGGTGCATCGAGGGAAAGAGCGAAGTTTGAGTTTGAGCAAGGACCGTTCCATCACCCGATTCGACTGTTATCAGGCCATTAAAAAGGCGTTATGAGTCACTATAAGCACCATAGATGTGGTTCATTAGGGGCCTACTACACCTACTATGTTGTAAAAGTGAAAGTAAAACTTAAAAGCAAAACGTTCTAACATGAAACGCCACGTTTTGAACACACAAGTCTTCTTTATGTTTAAGCAACAAAACTACAACTTCTTTAGGTTTAGTCAATACAACTACAACTTCTTTAGGTTTAAGCAACAAAGCTACATTTTTAGATATAAGCAACAAAACTGCAACTTCTTTAGGTTTAGTCAATAAAACTACAACTTCTTTAGGTTCAGACAATACAACTACAACTTATTTATGTCTAGTCAATACAACTACAACTTATTTAGGTTTAGTCAATAAAACTACAACTTCTTTAGGTTTAAGCAACAAAGCTACATTCTTAGATGTAAGCAACAAAACTGCAACTTCTTTAGGTTTAGGCAACAAAACTACAACATCTTTATGTTTAGGCAATCAAAACACTGGGTTAAGTTTACAGAATAACATTGTGTTTTGGGTTAAAATAACTATGAACACAAAGACAACTACACTTTGTTGGTTTCAAACGGCGTGTGAACTCCAGTCTCCTGGGTGAAAACCCTGTGTTATACAACAGCGCCTGATGTCTGTTTTTGCATTAATTACGGTTGCTAGAGGTCACTGTTGTGTTCTTTTATACCTTCTTTCTGTGATCAACCACATGAATAGATGATACAACCTACTAGTGGGTGTAATAGGCCCCTATTGACCCAGATCTATGGTGCCTTTTAGCAACTGATAACGCCTATTTAATAGCCTGACAACAGTCTAATCAGCTGGTTTAGACATTTCTGTGATCTTAGGTTATTGTCATATTGTACAGCTTATAGTGAAGATGAATAATGGCGAGACATCCTGTATGTCTATATGCAGAACACTAGCAGTAAATAGACATACATCAAATCTCCCAATAATGTGTTTGTGGATCTGCAGTGTGAACTTGCATGCTGTGCACGATCTCTTGTGCAGTGTGTCGTGTGTTTGCTGCAACAAACTGCTGTTGTTCTCATGTTTTTGTATTGAAAGGGAGGATTGGCAGAACGGATGAAAAGCAGCTGAGCTTTTCAAACACTCTGAAGATAAATGGGCTGAAGGTGGGGGCACTTAGCCACACATTAATATATGAAAGAACTCTCTGAACTCAAGCATCTTCATTTTACAGCAAACAACCAGAAAGGGAAGTCAGGCAGGAGACACATACAGGCTTTATTGTCCAGTAAGGCACAGACAGTGTCGAGCTAAAATAACATGCGCTTGTAATGCACTGCTAATTTGAATTGGAAGTATCTTTTACAAAGCAGTAAGCGGGGGTGCATTCTCAGTTCTGTTGTGCTTCAAAAGAGACTTTCGGTTTGGCTGTCCTGAACAGCTCTCAGACTAAGCTTCACCTGAGCAGGAAGTAAACAAAACACAAAAACGGCGCAGGTAAGAGGGAGAACGGATTGAAAAGAAATGACACAGCAGAGTCACCGAATAGAAGCTATTCAGTTATTAGTTCAAAAACACAAAAGCAGTGAGATAAATGTGACTGCGGGGCAGAGGAAAGAGGAGGCAGCAAGTGGGAACCATAATGACCTTCAAACATCCACTTAACCAGCCTGAGTGGCCACTTGGTGTAAGGGAGATATTTCTGACAGAGGCCAAGGATTTTCAGCACAGAAACAGCCTACTAAGTGTACACGGAGATTACCGGTAAGGTAACCGGTAAACAATACAAAGAGGCTTTTGTCCCTGTGCTAGAGCTGCCTTGTTGATGTGCCAACTTGCTTTTATTTTGCTCTCCTTTGCCTTTGGGGTATTTGATCTTGGCCTGCTTTAATTAAGCAATGTGGGGTACATCTTAGATCAATACATCATTAGCATATTAAAGATTTTAATGAGCACGGTGATGAAATGTGCTCAAATGTTAAAACATTGAAAAGGTTTGTTCTGATTTGCAGCACAAAGTGAGATTGACACAGCCTCACAGCAGTTCATGACTTCATCATGCAATTTAATCTATTTGATTCATGAACGCAGACATGAATTTCCATTTTTTTGTGACACGACTTTCAACCACGTATTTTTCGTGCATTTTCCTACGAATGTGCAGCAACACGTGACGCACGTGTCAATTTCCGCTCCAGTCTTTTCAAACTAAAACGACTTAGTTAGGTTAAGGAATAGTTCGATTTGGTTAGGCTTAGGCAACAAAACTACTTATATAGCTTTAGGAAAAGATTTTTTGGGTTAAAATAACTGCGGAAGTAGCGTAACTTCCTGACCTTCTCCCTACACGGCGTTCGCCGCTCTTTATACCTCCCGGTTCACAGTTATGTTGATTACATATTACATTTCCGTGCTGACCATCATGAAAAAAAATTCATGTCTATGTACACAAATCAATGCATTTTCGTGACTATTTCATGAATTGCTGTGCGACTGGGCTGATATATACACTCCTCATTATGCATATACATTTACTACATTCCTCTTTACATTCAGCGCATTCATCAGCAATTACTGTCCACAAATTTATGTTACTTTATATTTATTTATGTTGTGTGTTATCTCTTAATTCTAACTTGTACTATTTATTTCTGAGATTCTCATTTTTATTTTTTTTGTTTTTTTACTTGTGTGATTTTCTTTCATTGATTTTTAATCAACATTGTTGGAGGAAGCCTGGCTGACCCAAGCTTTTCATTGACAACGACTGCTTCTGTAATTGTTTTGCATTTTATAATAAATAACTTGAAACTTGAAAACAGGACAATGGAGGAACGCAGCAACATTTTTTTTTTTTTTTTAAGGAGAAGCCTGATTATTTAGCCGTGTTCATGTCATACTAGATTTCAAATGGTCCTTACCGTGTGACTTGTAAACAAACAGTGGCAGGCGTGTGTCTGTTAACCCCAACGGAACTGTATTGACCTGACTGGTATCATTTTGATTTGAACACACGCACACTAAAACTGTATGAAAAACTAAATGTCATCTTTCGGTACAGAGATCATATCCCATTTGAATTCCTACTGTATAATAGTTGTTATAGGTATATATATATATATATACATATACACTCTGTTTATATACACCATGGATACCCATGGATATAATGTCTTTAGCCAAACAAAAATCCTACCTGCGGCTTTCAAACTTTGCACCTTAGGAGCGACAAGCCTGGTGGCTTTATCCCACATTACCACAGACTGTGCAGGTGTATGTGGCCTTTCAGTTCTGTGGCTGCCTTAAACATAATGTTCCCACTGTGTCCCCTGAAGGGCCCGAGGTGAGGACAGGCTATTTTCAGCACCCATATTGCAGTGCTGCCCTGTTCCCATTTGACTGACAGCTCAGTTTGAGGGTGGAAGAAAGGCTTTATGTCGCCTCTGGATGATCTGCCAATCACAAGTGGACCAACTGCCGTTGTTAAGCATTGTGTGAGTGTGTGTGTGTTTGTGTGACATGTGTGCAGACTTCTGAAGCTACATGTGGTATGAGTCAGGATTGTGGTGGGTAGTGAAGTTTAGAGGACGGTTGGGAAGCTTGTCTGTATTGTGTTGTTTTCAATAAGCTGCCCGTCAGCTTGTGAAGTGCAGTTGTTCAGCCCTGTCTCCTAAAAATTACGTTCCCATACAATGAAACTGCACAGTTACGTTTGTTCTTGACATATCACGAATACATTTCTAATGGTAGTCTGCGGAAGTTTTCATAGGGAGGAGGTTGGGGTGGTCAGCCCATTTGCACACAAAGGCGTATAAATGCCACAATAATGCTCAAGGCGTTTAGCGTGCAATAAGAACGCCTTTCTGGATTTCCACGTCTTTTGTACGTCGTGTATCCTGTAACGACTGCAATGTAAACGCATCAGCGTATAAATGCTACGGTAAGAGTTAGTGACGTAGAATGAAACCTATGGCGGGCGGGCGGTGAGGAGGATGGGCCCAACAAACACTGGTTTCATATAGTGTCAATTTGCTTTGCCAAAACAGTTTGGGAAGAAACATAATTGCCTCAACTACATTAAAGGGACTATTTGTAACTTTCAGAAATGCTTCTTAACAGCGACACCTGTGGCCGTGACATCAACGAAAGTCAGCGTCGGGCTCGCGCTTGCTCGCTCTAAATATACCTGAACGAGCATCGCTCAAAACAGTGAGGTGACACACGTCAGCTAAAAGCACAATATCACTCTATATTTCAGCTGCTTGGCAGTAATGTTAGCCAGACGAAGGTCTCTCCATGAACATAATTTAGATCTGATGTGTGCCGACCCGCTACACTTATACGCTTAGAAAGTTACAAATAGTCCCATTAAGTAGCAACGTTGTTTTGTTCTTGTTTCAGTGTAATAAGTCCGATGCCCTTATTGTGTATAGAAGGCGTAGGGAGGTTGGGCAAAAGTGTTTGTGCCCTTAGCCGTACATGATGTTGGGATTAGACTACTAAAACACTCGGTTAAGGTCAGAAACGTCTGAGGGCTTCTCGGTGATAACACAAGTAATTAGACTTTTAGCTTTTTGACTTTTAAAAAGCTAGTAAGTTAATCTTGAGTTTTATTTTGTCCTGTTATTGTGTCCGTGGTGTATTGTATCATCATTTTTGTTCCTTAGGCAACTGAACAAGTATATCATTTGTTTCCTCGGCTGGCTGTCGCCCTGGTGCGTGCTCAGGGGGGATGTCATGCTGGGTCTCTGTAAATTATAGACTACGGCCTGGACCTGCTCTGAAAATGTGTCTTGAGATAACTTCTGTTATGATTTGACACTATAAATACTTTGAATTGATTTTACAGTCTGTCAAAGAGTTTCAATCTGTTACATGTACAGTCATGTACAGTACATTGAGAAAACACCAGCTGGCTCCCATGTGCACTGTGACGACTGTATTTCCTTCTTTACGGAGTCTTGCATACAACCCACAGAGAAGATCCAAGAAAAAAGAAAAACGTTTCTGGTTTGGTCATATTACCATGATTTTTAAACATGGCAAGTATTTAAAGCCTTTACTGTTTATCAGACCACTAATGAGACAAGAATTAGACCTGCCAAAAATGTCAACCTGACCCAAACAGCAGGAAAGGGCATAGGATAATGAAAAGAGAAGTGACTAACGACGTGACCAGAAGGTGTCCTGTTTGCGGTTTGATTGGCTCGACCTGATTGGTGGAGCAGTGACGTGAGAGAGGTATAAAAGTCAGACGTAAGGGCTGTGACTGTTTTGGATCTGTTGTGAACTTGTCATTTTGAGTGCAAGAATAAATGGTTCCCCACTGGTTGCCGAAAATCCATAATGCTCTCTCCTCTTCATTTTGCTACAACACCGTTAATTTACCTCCAGCAGGAGGAGACGGTAAAGAAAAGAGAGGGAGAGAGAGAGAGACAGTCAGTGTTAGTTTTACATCAAACAGGGTTGATTTGAAACCTCCAGACTTTTGGAGTATTGACTGAAAATTGTGTTTCCAATGCATACTGGTGTAAGTGTGCACATTAATGCATGCTCTCCGAGAAGGATATCACTCATCTCTCTGTCTATATTACAGATATATCTCCAGCTGACAGAAGTGATTTCTTTGAGACGTGAGGGATGAGTCATCGACGTACACACTGCTGACTATGGAAGCTTACTGACACTGTTCCAATATTCTCATTTTTTTCTCTATATCAAAAATTAAACCCAGTATGTTATTTTTGGGAAAACAGTACAATATGTCGAGATAATGTATTCATGAATAGATAAAAATGATGCTGAGTCATTCTGTGAGATTTCCATCGCTCCCTGGGGCTGTGGGAGACTAACGGGAACGTCTAACGTCCACTATTTATGTCTGAGATGCTCATTTTGGTTTTGTTTACTTGTGTGATTTTCTTTTATACATATTTAATTAACATTGTTGGAGGAAGCTCCAGAGACTCCAGATTGTCATAGACAACCATTGCTTCTATAATTGTTTTGCATTTGATAATAAATAACTTAAAACTTAAAAACAGGACAACGGAGGAACGCTGAAACTTGTTTTGCAAGAAAAAGATTATTTTATGTTTTTAAAAGGTTCCTTTAACTAACATTATACATCATAATACATCTGTTAAACAGCACATGCATGGCAGTATTTCTTCTAACATGAGTGTATTATGAAGCTAATGTTGACTGATCTGAGTCCTCAGATTCACTTCTGTTTATTTGAACTACTCTGGATACAAATGCAGATTAAATAACTGTAATGTTATGAAGTAATGATGTTTAAAATGATGGATTACACTCGTCAATTAAGCCCCAATGCATTGTGATTTCTGACAGACTTAGTTTTCAAAACAATAGGAGATTATGACTGTATAAGTGAACCATAAGTAGCTGATTGTTCTATACAGGATTTAGAGAAACTCATTAATGCATTCGTCTCGAGTGTTGTGAGCAGATTGGGAAGAAAACTGCAGAATATTAGAGATGCTGATGAAGTACACTTGCTATGACAAAGATCACCCCCTTCACATTATCACTGATTGATTTTTTTTAATTGAATAGACAAAAAATAGTCTTTGGGGTTGGTCACAGCACGGGAATGTAACACATGCCAATCGGTGTATGCTCACAGATATAAAATATAAATGCTCCTTATCTTTATCTATCATATCTTTAAAGGGGAACTACAGCCATTTTCAAAAATGCAATACTTGTCAAAGATATTGTAAACTCAAGCTTGTGATGTCACGGATATGTCGGTTAGATTTGTGTCCGACTTGATCTGACGTCATGCACACGTGGGCAACGATAACCTCACGAGATTGAGGCTGCCAAGGTCGAGACTTACTTCTGTGGTTTCTTGTAGATAACATATTTGAATTCCTAATTCAGGCGGTGTTCCCATTTAAATGGATGTTTTTTTTTTCCCTCTAAAGAAGGCACACTGCATTTAATTTATAGACCACGTCTGTATGCTGTAGCAGGAAAAACATGGAATTTAATTTGGATGGACTTTAAATCTTCTCGCTGGCTCCCAGGTATAAAAGAGATGTTAAAGCGCTGCCACTGCTTTATAAATCACTTAGTGGCAGAGGGCCAAAATACGTTTTTGATATGCTTGAAGAATATAAACCCAGAAGGCCCGTTAGATCTTCACCACCAGCGGCTAGCTGTTACCTGCAGACTGAAAAACAAACACACATTCAGATGCTCTGCTGCACACAGATGGAACCGACGTCCTCATGATACTAAATATTTCTTAACTAAAATTAAAACTTCCTGGTGCTGAACTTTTTTATTACTTCGTCATTACTTCACAGATGAGAACATCTGTAGTTTCATCTTGTTTTAGGTAAATTGCCTCTGTTGTTATTCTCATTTACTTTGTGTTGTTCTATGTTCATGCCCTACAGTACGTTAGACCTTTGTGTGTAAACAGCGTCACGATTAGCCTTGGTTTGTAGCTGTATGCTTTACTTCTGCTAATGCACGGTAGTGTGTGCTTGCCATGCCACTTTGGCAACAGAACAAAAAGTGTATCCAGAACACACAAAGACACTTAACGTTTATGTAATGCTGCATAGTTGCTA
>CAKALG010016080.1:0-21081 GCA_916700815.1 Helicolenus hilgendorfi
GCCCCTGCTGCCCTGTGCCTGGTGCTACACCCATCACCGCTAACGTCTTTATCAGCGGGACAGATGGATTGCAGGCTGAGCATATTCTCCTGGTCATCACAGAGGAGGGAGGGAAGGAAAGGAGAGGAGAAGAGAGGAGAGGAAGGGGGAAGCAGACAGAAAGACAGCCAGGCACGGAGAAAGAGCGCAAAATTGAATGAGAAAAAAAACACAGACTGGCTGTCAGGGAGTTTGAGTGACAGGAGTGATAAGGTCCATCATGGCCTTGTTATGAGGAGCTGGGGGAAATAGCCCCAGTCAGACATGGCGTTGAATTAGCCGAGAGGAGAGGAGGAGTGCAAGCGCAGAGGAAGAAAATGAAGGGAGGATCAGTATATATAACAGAGGAGGAAAAGAGACGTGAAGGGCAAAAGGTGCGTGGTGTGGAAGAAGACAAGGGCATGCCAGCGTCTGCTCCGATACCATCAACTGGTAACAAGATTAACAATGTCCACAGAAGATCCCCGATACAGTGTGAGCAACACAGTGTAATATCACTACACAGTCTCACAGCAGTTCATGAAATAGACATGAAATTTAATATATTAGATTTGCATATATAGACACAAATTTCCTTTTTTTTTCGTGACATTCAGCACGACTTTCAACAACGTCTTTTTTGTGCTTTTTCCTATGACTGTCCAGCATCACGTGACGCATGTGCCAATTTCCGCTACAAACTTTTCAAAATAAAACTACTTAGTTTAGGTTTAGGAATAGATTGACTAGGTTAGGCTAAGACAAAAAACTACTTAGTTAGGTTTAGGAATAGATTGACTAGGTTAGGCTAAGGCAAAAAACTACTTAGTTAGGTTTAGGAAAAGATTGACTAGGTTAGGCTAAGGCAACAAACTACTTAGTTAGGTTTAGGAAAAGATTGCGGTGTGGGTTTAAATAACACCAGAAGTGCTGTGCTTAAGTACAGAAACTACTTTCTATAACTTTAGGAAAGATCGTGGTTTGGGTTAAAATACCTCCAGAAGTGCTGTAATTTAAGTACGAAAGTTATGACAAATAAATCAATGTTGACTTTCACATGGAACATGAACACCGGTCTCGTGGGCTCAAATTCAACACAGCACACAAGTAAACACATGGAGATTATATAAGCCCAGGTTTGATTGGCAGATACAATTCATCAGGAGAAATACTCATCTTTGTTACAGGAACATACATATCTGACCTTTCAGACGACACAGCTTCCAAGGGATTCCATATAATTTTTTTCTCCTCCTCATAAAAACAGGATTAGAACCTCGCTATAAAAATTAATCAGGTCAGAGACCAATCCCCTACAGAAGCAAAATGTAATAAATTTCATACTAAGAAAGGATACCTTGGCTTATGATGTTAAAAAATGGAAGATAGATTACACTGAATCATCCATCCTGAAGAAAGAATTCAGTAAGGAGAAAAGAAGTGGCAGTTTGGCATGGTGTTCAGCTAATTCTTACATCTTTTATGAAAGGGTTTATGCATTCTCTATATGTCCATATTGCAATATTGCATCATCAGTGAAGGTCATACTGCAGCATAAAGCAGCTTTTCTCTTCTGAGGAGCTGCTTTAAAGTCCTCCAGCATGTTGTGAAACCTGCACAGTACATTGTTGGTATTGAGCTGCCATCACTGGAGCATCTTCTTTCCAAAAGCTGTGGCACTACTGACGTCAGACATCTGTTCAGTCTGACAAGACGCCTTGCTGGACTTGCAGATGTTTGCACACTCGTTAGTTGTATTCTAGCGTTATTGTATTATACTCATATTGCTTATACTTTTGTACTTAAATTGCTCATATTCTACATTTTTTATCTCATTTGTGCCTTATTTATTCCTTGTAAATATGTGAGGAGTCTTTTAATATAATGCACCATTTGAGGTTGACGCAAATGCAATTTTGTTATGTTTGCATAATGACAATAGATTTCTTGATTGCTTGCTTGCTTGATGAAATTAAAGAAATCATTATAAATCCATAGTGTTTGTTCTGTCTAGTCTACAAATGTTATTCATTAGTGGTATTCTACTGTATTCTTTATTATACTCTGACAAAAATGGAAGTATTTTATAGCTTCGTTGAATTTAATTAATTCGAAAAATCCTCAACAAAACATTTGAATGGCATGAGAGTTATGGCGCTTATACTATAGTGTACCACTTTCTCTCAACATACTGCTGTGGCTCTACAATACAAGAAGCTCATTCATAATATTTTTCAAAATAACAAGGAAAACAAATCAGAAGAACTTGTGGTTCCAAACTAGTTGATCACATAACGAGAGGAACTACAGTTAATGACAGCATATACTGTAAAGCATATTCAGGAGCTGATCATTATTCATTCTCAATGCACGAAAGTGATGCTCACTGGTTTTATAATTCTTTTACATGAAGTATAACTTCAACAACTTCAATGCAGAGACATGAATTAGGGAGGAAAAAGGAGAACAGATTCCCTGCTGGCTGATCTGAGGATGTACGCGAGAGTGGAGTGGTGGTCTGAGGCAAAGACTTCACAAGCTATGAATAGCTGTCTCTGCGCATGGAGCTGTGGTAGGTAGGTCTGAGGGAAAACAGAGGCACCCTACGTGGGGATTATGTTTGCTGAATTCAAACAAAATGTCAACTCATAAAGCCCAGCTAGACTGGATTTAATGAATAATAGCAGGCAGGAACTCACTTCCTGAACATTCATGTGTTTTTTTTCTTTTACTCTCTCTCTCTTTCCTTCTATGTTTGACTCGTTCTACTCATCTTTTTATCCTTCTCTCTATCTTTCTCTGCTTGACTCCTGCAAACAAGCTGGAGGAGGAGATTTTAAAGCTTACATCTCGTCTGCAGGAGGTGGTGTCTTCAGAAAAAAGACAACCAGAGATACCTCTGAAGGAAAGGATTTTGGAAGGTTCTATGAAAAGACTTCAATATTTAGTTGAATAATTTATACGGTGAAAACTTGAGAGCTGGTGCTGACTCAAACGCAGCGCAGATAACGCACTCGCAAGCACACTCACAATGTGATGGCGGTCATCTGAGAGGTCAGAGCTGATTCATGGGCAGGTTGGAGGCGGTCAGGGAGAGTGGAGGGTAGAGGATTTATACGGGGAGATTAGCGTCTTCAAACACTTGTTTTTTAAAAGCTCCATTTCTCCACACCGTTAAACGGATCTCTTCCCAGTGAGAAATGAGAACATTAACTGGGACACGGACATGGTGCACTCTGCACGGCCCCGCCGAGCCCTCTGAGCTGTAACATTTCACATCTGAGCTGCGCTCCTTACAAGCTCCCCTGACACCCCAATGCATCATGGGAGGGCTGTAGGGTTGGTTTGAGTGGGGCAAAGCGTGATGTGTCTCAAAACCTGACAACAGCTGCGGGCGTTTCCATTAAGAACAACACAAGTCAGTGTTACAACTGCACCTGAAGGCACACGGAGGCTCTTTTTCTACGACACCTCATTCTTTTTTTTGTGTGTTTTCTCACCTCCAAAGGTGAGAAGGAGGGGAAAAAAAACAGCCATTGCAGCAGCTTTTGACAAATTCATCATGAGGTGGCACAAACGGCCAATAGGTGCGATTTAGTGTGTGCTATTTTTTTGTACATGTACGTTTTATTTTATAGCATGACTGCCAGGCACCGGTTGAGTCTGTTAGCTTTTCACGAATGCCTTAAGGCATTGCTGACTAAACAAACCGTCACTGAACCATAACACATCTACTCCCACGTCTGCTCCCAGATTCCCTTATCTTTCCTCTGCACCCATACCACCCGGTTACACTGATACATGTCACATATGTTCTCTACACACTCATGCACACCCTGTGATCTCTGCTGGACATTTTCTGAGCTTTACCTTTACAAGACAAGGACAGAAATAATGTGACAAAGCAAACGGTCACACTGAGCTAGATAAGTCCCGAGTGGGTGAAAACACACATGTACATGAAATGTGTAGGTGGCGGTATGTGTGCGAGGTGCAGGCGACTTACTGCTCCCGTTTCAATTTATTCTTGCCGTAGTTTTTCTTCACTGAACTAATTCCATCTGTACAACAACAAAGTCGTATCACACCCACCAATCTGTTGCCTTGACTTTCTCTTTTTAAATAGAAATACTGCCCTAACTCACAAATTAACATCAACAGCATCTACTTTGCTGTTCTTTGACGAGTGATAAGTTAATGTCAATGGAACTTAACACTTCCTGCACAGGTGTTTCACATTAAAAGCATTTCGGTGACTAAAAGAGCATTAACACAAGAACAGTTTCATCTCTCAGACCGCCACTTTGATGAACACTTAATCAGGCGTACGCTGTCAATAATCTTCTAACACCAAAATATTCACTGCTACCATTATAAATTATAATCTACATTCTTTAATAAAAAATTTTTAATATGTACATAATCTCTATCACTGCATGCCAATATAAGTATCACTGTACATACAGTATGCATGTGCATACTGTACATAATCATCCAGTCCATGTATTTCCATCCAGTATTTATTTCTTTGCACTATTTGTATTGTTTACAACTGCCAGAATACTTGACATGTGTATAGACATTTTATTTTATTTTACTATTTTATTCTTATTTTATTGTTAGCCATTATTGTTCCTATCTGCTATTTCTATTCTGTGCAAGTACATTGAGAGAGCTGCATATAACCAGAGTCAAATATCATGCATGTAACTACTTGGCAAAAATCAATAAACCTGATTCTGATTAAATATCAGACATCGGCAGGAAGTGTCGAGTGTCATTGCGAGCAGCTGATTGACAACGGATTGAAAGAATGGCAAAGCAGAAGTAATTTAGCAAATTAAATATGGAAACCCAGTGAAGCAGATTGGTATGACATGACATGTGCTGTAGTACTGGTGGAATTATTACAGGCTGTTGAAGGGGACATGGGATGGGTGTCATGTCTTGTAAAGCAGAAATGTGAAATAGTTTGTCCGTGGAACTGCCTGGTCCAGTTTCCAGAGGAACGGTTAAACAAAAAGAACTTTAACTGTGACAGAGCACAGAGTCGTTTCTGCAATATTTTCATTTTCTGCTTTACATTTTATTTTCAGGAATAATTTGCAGTGTAACATAAATATTGTCAAAGTAAACTACTAAGGACCCATAAGGGACAATGGAAGAATGATATCATGAATAAGCCAAAGCTCAGAATTTACATCCAAATCAAAGAAAATTACTACGCAGAGCTTTATATAAAATGTTACAGAGAGGGCAGAGGTCCCTATGTGCTAGATTAAGAACTGGTTTGGAGTGAAGGAACAACTCAGCAGGAAATACATGCCTGCCCTCCCCAAATAAAATGGAAAATAGTGCTTTTTCTAGTCTTCTGACCACTCAAAGCGCTTTATACTACATGTCAGCATTCACCCATTCACACGCACATTCATACAGTATTAAAGACTGATAACAGAGGCTGCCATGCAAGGTGCCACCTTCTCATCAGGATCTAATCTAATTACTCATTCACACACCGATGGCACAGCCTTCGGTAACAATTTGGAGTTAAGTATCTTGCTCAAAGACACTTCGACATGTGACCGGAGGGAACCGAGCTACCAACCTTCCGATTGGTGGATGACCTGCTCTACCTCTGAACCACCACCAAGTCCTGTCGTCTTCAGGAAATCCAACAACTTGTTAAAGAAAGAAGACGCCTGAGGAAGCTGTGGAATAAATCAACTGCAGAAGAAAGGGAGGGCATCAACCTCCTTCAAGAGGACCTAAAGCAGAGGCTCCTGAAACTGCGTTGGAGAAAATGGAGAAGCAACACAAAAAGAAGGAAAAAGCAAGAACAGACTTCTTCAAAGATCCCTTTAAGTTTGTGAAAGGCATCTTCACAAAAGAAAAAAAGCTGATCCCTGAAAGCATAAAAGAGGAGGTTGAAGGATACATCAGAACCATCCACACAGATGAGCTAAAAGATCAACTGATATTTGTCCCTGATGATGTCCCACCATTGTCACCCCTAAAACATCAATTTGACATCAGCTCTTCCAAAATAAGAGAAGTGAAAGAGGCATTGAGGAAGGCAAGATCAGCATCTGCACCCTAACGGTGTTCCGTATACGAGAATGCCCCGGATGTTCTGAAATTCCTCAGGAGAAACATGAGGGTTGTGTGGGAGAAGCAAGTTATCCTGGAGGCCTGGTGAAGAGCAGGGTGCTGATCCCAAAAGAAAATAATTCGATCACTTTCAAAAAGTTCCACTAAATAAATTTTCTAAGGACAGACGGCAACATCTTGTTCAGTGTGTTGGTATCTGAAACAAAACAATTTCATTGATATGTCAATCTAAAAGACTGGCATAGCAGGCTTCTCTTGATGCCTTGAACATACCAGCACCATATGGCATCAAATCCAGACTGCTAAGAAAGAAGGAAAGGATCTGTATGTCTTCGGTATATGTTCCTTCACCAGGCCAGTGCCTATGGATCAGTTCCTCATCCCCAACTGTGGACTGCTTTTGTATTCTTTCAGGTGCCTGTAAGCATCAGACTTCACCACAGCTTGGCAACCACTGGAAGTAGGCCTTCACTATGGTAACTGAGTTCATTATCAGAGTCTCAAAATGTGTTGTGGGAGACAAATGGTTAAAGTTTGGTCAGTGGCTACCACCTATATGAGCCTATGTGGACAATTTAACAACACTGACGACAACTGTCCCCAAGAGACAAGCCCAAGAAGTGCAGAAGCATCTCCATTGTCAAAGGTCAAGTCACGGATCAAAGATTTCATACTGACAGAACACCCGTCCCAACTGCCAGAGAAAAGCTTGGGCCAATGATATGATGCAAATCTGATGACACTGAGCAGTTTGAACAAATTAAATAGGATACCATCACATACAGAGCTTGCATCAACAAGACCTTGCTGCCAGGAAAACTCAAGCTGTTGTGCTTCAAGTTTGGGCTACTACCAAGACTCATGTGGCCTTTAACTGTGTACGAAATCCACATTAACAAAGGAAAAGCTAGAAAGAGTGATCAGCACACATGTGAAAGAGTGGTTTGGACTTCCACGATGCTTACGTCAGCTGGGGTGACATCTGGCAGATGGAGGGATCTCGGCTAAGTTTTGTCATCAGAGTCACTTATGACCTCCTTCCCACTCCCCAGAGAGAACATTTCAAATAGAGAGCATTTCAAAACATTCAATTTCCACAACAAAAAAAGTGACCTCTTGTCTGAGGGGCAATGATTGTAATGTAAGTACGCCGCCAAGCAGGGACCATCCACAATCTGAGTGGACCAAAGAAATTTGCTTGTAATCTGCAGAGTAATTACAGTCACTTTAAAGTCATATTCTCTACTAAATCATTTAGAAAACAAATTCAAGTAGACCTGACTGCAATTGTGATTGAAAGGACTCACCACATGCCTTGATAATCCAACAAATTGGTTAGAGAGCCCTTCCTCAACCAGGAAACCTCGGTTCAAGCTTGCTATTGGGAAGTATCTGCCCTGTTGATGTGACCTGTGTCCTTGAGGAAATGCAGTCTATCTATCTATCAGCTCTAACTGACCCTGACTTCTGAACTCCCTGGAGGGGTAAACAAACACACTTTTCCCCACATCATGTTTGTAGAAGCTACATGCAAGCAACAAGGGGACTAAAAAGAAAATTCACCCTTCAAAAGAAGTATAGCGATGAAAAAAGAGGGATGTTTCTCACCAGCGTATGTGTGAACTCGGGGGCATGGTCGTTCTTGTCTGTGATGGTGATGGTAGCCGTGGCTGTTCCTGTTAGGCCCACCTCACTTCCTGACATGTCCTTGGCCACAATCTCCAACTCGTATGTTGTGGTCGGTAGTGTCTGGAGAATAAACACACAGTGATTCAGAGTTTAAAAAGTGAGATGCAGATGAACATGGTACAGAAATTTCAATTTCATATAATTTCAATGATGTCGAGATACAGAGAAAATACACCAAATTAAACAAATTAATACCAAAGAGGATTTATATATATAT
Source organism: Helicolenus hilgendorfi (assembly GCA_916700815.1). Taxonomy (NCBI): domain Eukaryota; kingdom Metazoa; phylum Chordata; class Actinopteri; order Perciformes; family Sebastidae; genus Helicolenus; species Helicolenus hilgendorfi. The sequence continues at coordinate 8,033 of CAKALG010016080.1, forward strand.
ACACAGTATATATCATGTATATAAGCCTGGTTGCAGGAAAAGGTATGTGAATGACATGTAATTGTAGTAATTTTCACAGCATGCAGTCTGTACTGACTGCAATATAAATGCATCCATGTGAATATGCTACATTCAGAGCTAGTAGAATAAGTAAGGGATAATGTACAGCGAGCCGGTCGTTGTGAAAGAATCACCGACAGGGCGATGATGCACCCCAGCGCGAAGTGGAGGGGTCTTTCATCGCCCTGAAGGGGATTTTTTCGCAACAATGACCTGTTAGCTGTACATTATCCCTCTTATTACACGGCTACTTACTTAAGCACTCAATATTTTGACACAAAAGCGGTCCGCCAGAGTCCGATATCAGAGCTGCGCCCATAGCAACGGTCTGCTATACATAGCAGCGGTCTGTTATACCGAAATGACAGACCACAGAACGCTATGATTAACCAATCAGAATTGAGTATTCAACACAGCCATGTAATAAAAAGGGATAAAGAATGCATTTGCTGGATGGGAGGGGAGGTGGATTGGTCCAACAAACACAGGACTTTCAACCAGGAGACTGGTGTTCGAGACCGGTGTTAGTGACATTTGTCACGTGTTTTCCGTACTGATGTTATGTTTTTTCCGTACGTATTTTACACACTTATTTTAAGCCCAACCGTGATGTTTTTTCCTAAACCTAATTAAGTTGTTTTGTTGCCCCCTGCTGTTAGCCTACTGCACCTTCATACACACATGTAATGTTCACACCTCAGTGAAGTAAAATGTGACACTGACATGCTATCCTCTGGTGGACAGGCAGGTCTATTAAACACTTTGGCATGATATTGGATTGCATAGATACATGTATAAGAAAAATAAAAGGTAAATAAGGAAAGGATAGTGTTGTAAATTCTGGACAAAAAGAAACAAGGAGGAATAATGGAGAAAGTAATACTTTAGAAGGCTACCAAGAACAGAATGGGTGGACAGAGAAAGTTATAGGCACAAAGAGGAAGTGCAAGTATAATCGCTTAACAGAATGAAAGACAAAATCAAGGTCATACAGTAGTAGTTATGCATCAGGGAGGACTCATACAGTACATACACGCATGCACACACACTAGTGTGTGGTGATAATCTTCAGATAATCTATTTGAGAGGCGAATTATTAAAAATCATTACTAGATGAATGAGTAGCCATGTGAGTGATTAAATTAATCCACCTAAAGCAAACGCTAACACTTATCGCCATGTTTTACAATGCTGTAAGACCCTTCGACAAAGCTTGAAAGCTTTTATAATAGTCCACCAGAGGCTTGAATCCACCGTCAAATTGACTGGATAATGGCTGAGAAAAAATCATTATAGTGTAAATATGCACCCTCACGCTCATGTACCAGTGTTAAAAGCTCCAGTAAACACTCGCGACATCTCTAGGGAAAGGTCATGAATACGTATTTTGAAATTCATACATGTAAGAACGGATAGTAAAAGAGAGAGAAATAAAGGGTCCTTAAGGCAAAGCAGTATGGGATCAAAGAATAAGCATACTATGCATGGTTTATGCTCGTCTCATTTAAAGATTCTCGAGGGGCTCAGAGGTGGTTTTATACACATCTTCCACAATGCTGTTGGGCATCGCAGATCAAGAGTTCTAGGCCCTGCCTCAAAAGACAAACTGTTTTCCTCTACATAATCTGCTAAATCATAGCAATTGTTCAGGGACTTAGAGCTTGTGTGGCCTTTGCCAACCCTTTAGAATCCTCACACCTATTTTTAGTTATTTATGTTGTTGATTTGATGTAGGAGATGAAAGATGGAGGATTATTAAAACCCAAAGTGAGCCCAAGTTGTCCACGCTTACAACACAAATTAAGTCTGATGATTCTACTTTCTCATACAAGCCAGCGAGAGGGATCTGGCCTTGATTACAAAGTAGCTTTCACGAAGCGCAGACGTCCAAATTAGATATGTAATTCATTTACCGGCCTGGCAGCATTTGTAATCTATATAACAATTGGAGAAATATTGCTCATACATAGAGCGAGAGGACGGCATTCATAATGATCATAGCAGGGATAATCATTTGTTGCCATTATTCATGCCTAATAGAAATGTTGACTCGGGTGTATAAATAACAGGAGGTAGGGGCTGGTAAAGACAACATTTATTTATCAGCTGCAGTGTTCTCTCCCTACTGGGGGGTGTTAACTGCCACATGCTTAATAAACTTCATCCTTCTGTCTCGCTGAAAATGCTGCCGGGGCTCTCTCCTGCATTGTAGATTCACCTCTGAGCACACGCATACTCTTTTCAGCGACCACTGGTACTAAACACAGAGGAGTGAGATGCATACGAACACAGTGGAATACACACTTATAAACACAAAGAAAGAAAATCAGGCTGCAATTTTTTGTTTTGAATAATAATAAATATATAAAAGAAAAAAAAGAAAACCAAATCATCCAAAAATTGTATTTAATGTAACAGATAGGGCTGTTGAAGTTAAGCAAATAAGTTTCGACACCACTAATTTACACATTAACGCAACTTGCGATTGTTAGGTTGTAGCGGGTTCAGGTTAAAAGCTAAAGTGAAACTATTATACTATTATATGAAACTAGCAAACCCGAGAAATCCAATGTTACCAACTGTGTCATACTAGGTTGTTGGGAAGGAGGCTAAATAACACTCCAAACATACATTATATTTTGGTGCGGAAAAACTGGCATTGCCATTTTCAAAGGGGTCACTTGACCTCTGACCTCAAGATATGTGAATGAAAATGGGTTCTATGGGTACTCCTGAGTCTCCCCTTTACAGGCATGCCCACTTTATGATAATCACATGCAGTTTAGGGAAAGTCATAGTCAAGTCAGCAGACTGACACACTGACAGCTGTTGTTGCCTGTTGGGCTTGATTTTGCCATGTTATGATTTGAATATATTTTTTATGCTAAATGCAGTACCTGTGAGGGTTTCTTACAATATTTGTCATTGTTTTCTGTTGTTAATTGATCTCCAATAAATATATACATACATTTATATTCAATACAAGCATATTTACACACTCCCATGTTCATAGTATTAGTATAGTATTAAATACTTGACAAATTAAACCTTTAATGTACATTTTGAACAGATAAAAAATGTGCAATAAATTTGCGATTCAATATTTTAATCGATTGACAGCCTTACTTATTTTATGGAACAGATAATGACAGGAATTCCGTTATTTTTTGCTCTACCTGGTTTTGTTTGTCAGAAAGGCTTTTCATTCTGCCCTTGTTTAACACAAAGGCCTATAGGAGGACATTTATGGGCCAGCTGATGGCCACTAATGTGCTGCTCCAGCTGAGCCTGTTTTTTAACCGTGTAGTTCCATTAGACAACTGTTCAAGCTCCTTGTAAAAGTGTTTTCTTGCTTTTCAATTTCACATCATTTTTACAGCATTGCACGGTTGGATTTAAGCAGTAGCTGTAAAATAGCACTCGTGATTTATTATTTGTGATTTCATGTATATTTTTGTGCTCTCAGTCATGCGTGCTTGTGGTTGGCAATGATAAAAGCTAGTCTGTAATTGTTTGGAATATTCACCCCCTTCATTTACATTGGTGTTTACTGCACACGCTATCCTAAACCCACCAGAGTGTTTACATCATTTTCTCTGCCTCATCACGTCCAGGATCTTTATACTTGTGGACAGTCAACCTGACTATTGTTGATGATATTGTTTATTTATAAAGAGCTATGACCCAGCATCCCCTCACGTTGTAGACAAATCCTCTGCTCTGCTCAGTGTCAAACTGAGCAGCAGAGGCAGTTGTCAGTGTGTGTGTGTGTGTGTTCTCCGTTTGCCTCATCATAGATAGTGCTCTAATCAATTTCATCTCAGGCAGGGGAAGATCAAACGATCAATGGGTAGACACCTTGAGGCCCGTTTTAATTATCACATCACCCGAACTTAGACAGTGATAAACTATTCACGGAAATTACATATTGAGGTCAGGAACGGCATAATGTATGGAAGGCTCAGGCTCAAAATCTTACACTGACCAAATTTTCATTTTAAAAACAGAATTCTCAAGAGCCGACCTTTGCAATGAACTCAGAACGGGAAATAATTTGAATGCTCTTAACTGTCTGTTTTTATTTACAGGCGACTTTATATCCAGAAGAAATGACCCGCCGAGAGGCTAGAGCTTCCCTTCTGTCGTAAACTCCATCCGTTCAAGCAGCTGCTCCAGGGGAGATTGTGGCAAGAGCGAGACAATAAACAGGTGTTTCTATCAATAGTTTGTGCACATAGTGGGTGACAGGGGTGTCCCTCACAACCAGCTCCTGCTCGATCAAACATTGTGCAGGCAGATGGTGCTCCATGGACCTGTGAGTTTATTAAACTCATGAACAACAACCGCACATGGATACACACACGTGCTGACTGTAAAACACACTCGTGCACCTGCGCACGGAAAGTACACTTTTGCCCTCCAGCTGGAGAAGAGAAGGGCTCTGGAATACCTGCAGTCTCAGTGGTGTCTAAACACATTGAGCGTGGCCTCCTCTGGCGACTGACAACGTCTTAATGAGTATTTCCTGAGTCTCAACTCAATTATAAACTCCCTGAAAGTACCTGGCCAAGAAAATCTGTTCAAATTCACTAGAGATACAGAGTTACAGCAACGGGGAATTTTCCCTCCAGGTGTCAGAAAACTTCTACTGGCATAGTGTTGATTGAGACACTCCTCTCAGTCAGCCCCTTCATTTTTCAGCTCCTAGTTAATTTGTCTGGAAACGCTTGATTAAGCTTTTGTGAGCAGCAATAGTGTTATAGTAAAAGGAAAAAAGTTACTTTTGGCGATTTCTCCTGAGGGTTTAAGTAGATAAAATGGAATGAATGGCAGCATGCTCATAATTCAGGCTGTTCTCGTTCACCGTTTGTAGCTATACCTATGAAAAGTAATGCACTGCAATTCGTATATATATCGCCCAAAATCAATACGTATGTAATCAACGTAATCGCAAACCAGGAAGTATGAAGAGCGACAAACGACACGAAGGGAGGAGTTCGGAGTGGATGGGTCAGTCAAAAAATACCAGACTTTCACCCAGAAGACAGGTGTTCATAAGTTACGCCACTTCCGGAGTTATTTTAAGCTAAACCACCATCTTTTTCTAAGCCTAACTAAGTAGTTTCATTACCTCAGTAAACATTGTAAACATGAGTTTATGATCTCAATCGCTAGTTTAAAGTCTTCTTCAGTCTGCATGATGTTCACTTCGTAAATTATGGTCCCATTTAGAGTCAAATAGACCATAAAGCAGTGTATGCTATATGGCATGGCTACCTTATGATTGACAGGTTGCTACCACAGCGTTATCCAGTCTGGGAGTTGTCCGTGTTTTTTTCGTCTTATAACTTAAATTCTTTCACACTGTGTTTCCAGTTCATTAAAGTTAATTATACTTTACTCAACCCTTTGGTGTCACTTCTGGTTGCAAAAAAACAATATGGCGACGGCCAAAATGTTGAACTGGAGACTTCAAAATGGCAGTCATCAAACAAATGGGTAACGTCACAGTGACTACGTCCATTTCTTATATACAGTCTATGAATCCATCCAATAGTTTTTGAGACATTTTACCACAAATGTCAACCTAATGGTGGCACTAGAGGAAAAGTCAGGGAATAACCAAAGTCATTGTAATTTTTTCCTCTTGGGACCATGAATGACTGTATAAAACTTTCATGGCAATCTATGGAATAGTTGTTGAGATATTTCAGTCTGGACAATAGTAGTGGACCAACTGCCATTGCCGTCCCTAGAGTGATGCTGTGAGCATGGCTGAAAACCTTCTTATTCATATCTCAATACTGATACTACCATAAAACCCAGCACTACAGCAGAGTTTAGTAGAGTGTTGTAAAGGCAGCATAACCTTTGTTCTATCAAAGAAAGTTTGCGTCATTGAAGACAAGTGTGATCTTGGGCGAACTCTTGGACTATCAGAGGGAATATCAAGAAATCACTGAAGAACCACACCGCTTTCTTTCCACTACTGTATCATTTTCTTTGTAAAACATAAGTGGGAGAAAAAAACAGGAAGCCACAAGTGATTTCACGGCGCGATTGTGTTTGTGAAAGCTGACGTATCAACTGAACAAAGAGCTAATGAAGTCGAGCGCACCACATCATATGACAGGCCTTGTTTAAGAGACATCTGATCGGAGAATGACATTTCAGACCGTCACATTCTGCCTTGAAAGGATTTCATCAAAGCCCCTCGAGTAAGGGCTGATCCGTGGCACAAAGCAAGGAGAAAGGAGAGGATGAGAGTAAGAGAGAGGGTGGAACGGAGAGGGATACGTGAGGGAAGGAGGAGAACAGAGTGAGAGAGAAAGAGAGCGGCTTGACATCTCTGAGACACCACATTAACTCTCTGAATGGGTGTGATATTATAATAAAATTGGCAGTGGATTCTTTGTTCTCCTCGGGCCCTTCACTAGTGCTCACTCTCAGCTCAAAACCATTGGCTATTCTTCAGGAATCCTTTCAAATGCTTAGAGAAATGATGACAGAGTTAAACAGAGTTAAACCGAGTTATATGAAAACCCACTAGTGACAGCATTTCTACAAGAGCAACATTATTCCTCTCACCTTTATACCTTCATCGCCTTGATTTCTTTACCTCTCTTCCCTTTTTCTTCTGGTGGAAAGCTCTTTTTGGCTAAACTTCATACCTTTTTGTTTTTCATCCCTGGCATTGAAAAGACTCCAAAACTGGTATTGTTCCTTCTTTAATCAAGTTCTTTTTTCTGCTTTTCATTCTTGGTTTACTTTTGTTTTAGGAGAGCAAAACAAATGCGTATAAAATGTGAGTTTTTCAGGATGCAAGGTTCACTTTGCCTTTATGAATCTCCCGAGATTATTCCTCCCGGTGTTTCCATCCGTCATTGTCAAAGCCCATTTGTAGTCATTTTCTCTATATCGCCGTGATGTGTGGGAACTGTTACACTAATATTTATGAAGCTTTCAGACTGAGAGCTGTAACTGTCCTGTTCTCTGTCAGCATCACTCACAGGATAGGTTCACAATTTGTTAAGATCCACAGTCCTTGTTCAGTACAAAAACGTATTCCAAAGTTTATCTGAAGATAGTAGAAAGCTTTAGCAGTGTGAGTTAATCAGATTAAATGAGTTTCTTCCAAAGTTACAGTCTTTTAGTAAATAATTCTCTTTGTGTTAGTATCCCTCCACTGCAGCTTAACAAGGTAATACTCAGAGAAAACACAGGAGGAATTTCATATTGAAAAGGACAGTAACTTTGGAAGCTATCCGCTTAATTTGACAAACTCAGAGTGCTAAAGCCAAATATTGACTTCAGATAAACTTGCAAATCATTTTTGCACAGAATGAGAACTGTGAATTACTCAGCAAAATCTATTGAGGCATTCATATGATGAACTGACCGTTGTTTTAAAGGTGCTAAATGCGAGATTGATAGCATTCTGTATTCTCTTTCCCAATGTAAGTCTATGAGAAAAAGTATTTTTGAGCCCAATGGCATCACGTGATGGACACAGTTGGAATTCCATTTTGACCACTACGATAATTTACTTCAAAGCTCGGCGCACTTCCTGGGGGCTTGGTTCACATGCACCAAAATGCACTAAAAGGCAGACGCAGCCGGCCCGGCTACGTAAACAAAGCACAGAGAAATTCGGATTACAACACACACAGAGGGAGAGCGACTTCATTCTCTGCTCAGGTAGGCAATACTCCAAAAAAAACATCTTGATCGATATCATGAAATTAGCTATACTTTTTTTTTGTTTTTTCTTCATTTCACCTCTTCAGTTTTAAATATACCTTCTTCCAGATGCTCAGAACTTTTAATGGGGGTTGGGGGGAGTTTGGTGGACAGTAGAGTAGACAGCTCATTAGGTAATGTCATGCTGGCTACGTTGCTGTGCTCAATGGGGTGTCGGAGAGAGTCAGCAAGATGCAGATCACAGATCAACTGGAGTGAAACCAGTTTACAGTTAACACACTTCAAGCTGGGATCACTAGTGCGCTTTTCCTTCCATGTACTTCACCATTAGAGGGGCTTCATTCTGGTGCACAGCAGGTGTGCGTGAATGGGTGTGTTGGTGATGGCTGACATGAGCGTTAGTAACTCAGGTACTCAAGTCAAAGTGTGTTTTACACATGACAGTGACGCTGTCATGTCGGTGTAAAATACACAGTTTCATGTTTCATTTAGCAATGCATAATGCATTGCTTTTTTTTTTTTTTTTTAAACCAATAATTAGACTCCAAACTTTCTCTCAAACATTTTAGCTCCACTTCACCTCACAGGTCGCTGGCAGCCTCCTGCACTCCACCTCTATAGACATATGATTAATCACTTTGACAATAGTTAATTACAGGAGGATGGCAGCCACGTGAGGCCCTTATCTGGGCCACTGCAACCCACGCAAGTGATCTATTTCTTTCATCAGCCTCTTAAGCATGGTTAGCATTCACCCAGAGGAGAGAGCAAGAGGCATACGGGGGTGGTCGTGGGAGGGTGACACTTTGATAACAGTGTTTAATTTCACGGGTTTTCCCCCCCTCTCATTTCTTCTGTAATTCAAAACAGGAATATTGATAGCTGCTGTATTGTGCTGAATCAAAACACCTCTGGTTCATCTAATATGCAGAGAAAGACACTTTTTAATGATTCAACTTTGACAAAATCAGAGTTAGATACATTAACCTAAACTTTAATGCTATTAACCGATTCATTTTCAATTCATTCAATTCATTTTGGCACCGAAGCCTTCAAACTGAACTCAAAGAAATATCAAATGGAAAATTAATGATGGCACATTAATTATTTTCAAGTCTTACATGTGCAGAACAGGAAGAGCATGATGTAAAAGGTTGTCGACTGTGAAATGCCCAAAGGTCCCTGTCCACACCTTAACATTAAAAAATCATTTCCTGAGTGTAATGATTGATATATTTTTTACACTCATCTCTTAAAGGGCTCCAATGATTTCAAAAGGTTGGCATATATGTACCAGCCGCGACAATGACGCTAGTATAGATTTCCCCTGAAACCTTGAGTCTGTGTGTGTCATGGGGTCTTGGAGACACCTTCTGTAGCAGGAACTACCACAGAGGCGGTTTTAAGTACTTTGCCAGGTGTTTATATTTCTGTCTGTCTATGGACTTTTATTGTCAGCGCGGTAGCATTGCCACTGTGCAAGATGCAGACACAAAACGTCACAAAAAGGTGTGTAGTTGAGATCAAAATGAAGGCTAAGTTCCAAAATGGCTGTGGTCTGAGCCAGAACGGGGGGTAGGAAGAGGGGAAGGGGCCATTGGCTCTCCACTTTAAGCCCCTATGTCCAGTTTTGCAGCAGATTAGACTGTTGTCAGGCTATTAAATAGACGTTATCAGTCACTATAAGCCTCATAGATGTGGGTCAGTAGGGGCCTACACCCATTAGTAGGTTTTATCATCTATTCATATGGTAAGTCACTGAAAGAAGGTAGCTATAAAAGAAGACAACAGCAACCTATAGCGACAGCAGTAATTATGACAGGAGCAGAAGTCGAAGTCCTTCGCTGTAGTATAGACATTGTGAAACTCCATAGCAGTGGAGATTGGGGACGATGTATGGGACACTCAGGGTTTACTCCCAGGAGGCTGGAGTTCGCATCCTGTGTGAAACCAACAACATGTAGTTGTCTTTGTGTTCGTAAGCCAAAACAAGATGTTTTTCCCTAAACTTTACAAAGTGTTTTTTTTTTTTTCCTAAACCTAAAGATGCCGTTTTGTTTGTGTTCAAAATGTTTTTTTACAAGTTATGACAAGTACTTTTTTTTATGTCATGTATTGAGATGTTCTGTAATTATACATGGGATAAACTGCACCTGTGGTACATCAGTTTAATAAACATGTTGAGTAACATGTTTAGCATACAGACTTTACTGCTGAGGGTTTACAAGACATCTCATAGGTGTAACTCACAGGCTATTATCTTGACTCCAGCCTCCATCATTTATAACATACAAATGAGAGAACAGTTAATCGACCATAAGAATTAGCCTGGCTGATCCAGTCTGGATGCTGAACACTTCATACAGCATCACGTTGAAGGAGTGAATCGCAGCTGCTTGATTCTGTCGCCAAAAGCATTTTTCACACTTAGAAGAACCAGAGATACGCCATCTCCCAATGAGTAACAGTGCTGAGTGTAGGTCACCCGCGTTTTGACAGTGCTCAGAGCCCAACACTCAATCACTGTGGTTAAGCGCGTAAACGGAAGGAAATAGAATTGAAGCGAAAAACTAGTTGAAAGCTTTTTAGACTAAAATTACAAAAAAAGTAGGGGAGAATGGGGTCAGTTGGGACGGAGCCTTTTTAGCAAGTTAGAAACCAACTATGCCTACGCCATTCATCATGCTCATACTCAGCCGCACCATCTTCACTTTCAACCTTAAAGTGGAAGCATTCTGAATATTCCTCACAAGTTATTCACAGTTTAGAAATATACAACGCCTATTTACATTGTTGACTCTTTTGTTATTTTTTGCCACATACAAAAAACATATTGTTGGAAAGCTTATTTTCTGGCCTATGGGAGAAACTGCACAGATTTCTCAGTTTGATACACATGTGGAGTAACGTGTTTAGCATACAGATTTGACATTTTTTATTTATTTTATCTTTGTAATCTTTGTAAATACAGTGTTTCTTTTGTACCTACCTCGTGTCTTTTTGTGTGAGTGATGCATATTTTTTGTGATTAACGTGAATTGCTGCTGTAACACCTCAATTTCCTATTTGGGAATCAATAAAGTCAATCTATCTATCAGTTGATGATAGTGTTAGCTGTCTGAATTTTTGTGCTGCTCTCCCTCAGTTAAACCAAGGGTGGTTGGGACAGTATTGTTTATAGTTTCTACCTTGTTTCAAAATCAACAAAAAACAGACAAAGGATTTTCCTAATTGAATAAGACTCACTGTGAAGTCACTGAGTGAGTGTTTAGTAATTTATGAAAATATACTTTAACAAATGTTTTATTTTTCTCAAAGAAATGTGTGAACAAGTGATACAAGGAAATACAATGTTGCTCGGGTGCAATTTTTTGTCAATTCAAAAGAGCCCAGAGCAAGGTGTCCTGTCCGACCGTCCACTGTACCAATCGTCGCGGGGAGGCAGAATTTGGGGAAAATGCACTCCTTTTAAATTCAACCAAATTGTGCCTTTTACATTTGGGTTGGCTTCTAAAAAACTTGATAAAGTATCTGTTCAGTGATAAACTTATTTTCATTGCTATTCAAGCAGTCTGTCAGTATCGAAAGGTTATTTGGTGTTGATGCAAAAATAAATCGACCGACCCCGTTCTCCACTACACACAGAAAACGTCATGTAAGTTTTATATAGTATCTCTTATCAGCATTCGTATGAAATGCTCCAGCCAGCAGATTAGAAACAGACAGCTCTTCAGAACAGAGGATTGCATAAACACTGTATGAAGCATAGAGCAGATGCAGTACCATTAATATTACCTGGTGATATTTTTATGACATGGAGGGATGTGTCAAATACTAAATTAATAATCGCCTACACAGCTCTGATTTAATTCCCTCAGGGATACTAATGGCATTACAGTAAAAACTTTTTAGTATTACAAACAATTACTGCATGTTCAATAGATGAATATAACTACATCGAAATTAACAAACTTTCAGTAACACCAACTTCTGATCGCACTCGGTGGTGAAACTTTGGTACGGTTCATACCAAAAGCCTACTGTTTGGGTCCCTGCTTACTTTATTTAAATATCTGGATCAGAGTTGACCCTCTAAAGATTAGAAATTTACATGTGCTTTGGGGGAATGCAACTTGAACTTGCAAAATTGATTGCTAGATCTGCAAACCATTTTATTTGGAATATTAATTTGTTAAGGACCTCGTCAGCCAAATAACATACTCCCTAGAGATCCTGTCTGAATTTGTATTGTTCGTTAAGCCATCATTTCACTTTTTTTCTCAGTTCCTTTATTTCTTTTTACTTATTTTACAGAAGATCTGGTTTCCAAGCAGCCGTAACATAAAAAAAGGATAAAACCTTGTATAAATATGCAAGCATAAAATAAATCTCAGGCAGCATGCAGTGGCAATTGATGAGGGGAGGTGAAGGCAGCAAGTGTAAATCCCAAAACCTCAGCTAGACTTCAACAGCTTTCCCTTTCTCACACATTCACTCTGAAACAGCTTGAGTTGCTTCGGTTAAATGAAGTGAGGTTGAATAATAAGTTCAAAGTTGTCTAAATGTATTAAGTGGAATCAACCACCTGTGACAAACGTCACAGTCAGATTTGCTTTCTATTTTCTCAGTTTGTAAAGACAGTTCTTGACTTAGTTAGCAGGAAGACAACATGTGAAGCTGCTCACAGTATCCTTGGTAAATTATAAGTGTAAAGGAGTAGAGAGAGACTGAATTCAATACTAACCTCCATCATGGCTAGCATTGTTTTCATTGCTATGGAAAGAAACAATGACACTCAGAAAGTTTCCATTATATAAATTATAAAACATAGGGGTCTCTGGAGAGTTTTAACCCCTAAACAATGCATGCTCATGTGTCAAGTCAAAACGCTTCAAATCAGGTGGAGTCATGTTTGTAAGTTCTGAAAAGGTCTGATGATAAAACCTAAAAAATGTAAGTTGAATTATCTTTAAATCAATGAAATGTATATATCTAATTTAGGTATTTCCAGTATGATGCTTTACATTGTAAAACCTGAAAAACACTCGTGGAAACCTGCAGCTGGTTTTGGAGACTCATAGACAGGGAAGAATACAGGGATACAAGTGCATATAAACACCTGTAAATGATAGGGCCTACAACTTTTGAGGAACTGTGAGGTACTTTTAACTTGCTGTCATTGTAACACTGATGCCTCTGTATGACCTACATAAATAAACGAGACCATCAGCGAGAAGATTGGCTATTATTCTTAATGCTTGTCATCGGTGCCACTGGGTCGGATTCCG